>PVJC01000770.1:0-110360 GCA_004026665.1 Murina feae
AAGATCTAGGAAGAGACACGCTGTCTTGAAGAACTCTGGCAAGTTACATGTAGCCCATGTTGCTTTTGGTTTCCCATCTCTTCTTTGCTTCAAATCTAAAATGAAGAACATAAACATCTCAATTTATTTCTAAAATACTTCACTAAAGTAACGTGTTCACTAAGTGCCAAAGTAAAATAAACTTAAATGTTCACACACTCCACTGATTACAAAACACACATCAAACAGGATGAAGAAATGCCTCATTTACAACCTGACACACATCAGGATGCGTACAAAGAAGACAATGCACAGCAATTACTCACACACTAGACCCATAAAGCGAGCGTGTCACAGGATGTGTCCATTTCTAGGAAGCTAATGGTGTCGCCGCTGAAAGCCATAAACTCACCCCCACGCAAGCTTCTTCTTTTTTCGCGCAGCCTGGGAATTCTCGGCTTCCTTTTTGGCTTTTACAAAGTTATCGCAGGCAATCGCTTTGGCAATTTTTACACCAAGCTAAGAATTACAAGAAAAAGAAAATGAAAAGTGAAAATGAATATTCCAGCTAATACAAGACTGCAAATACTTGAGAACTTGAGGGTAAGAAAGCTATGCCCAGAAATGAGAGATTCATATGCTCCGAAGCCCTGAGCAACCAGACTGTAGGGCTCCATCGATGTGGCCCATTACCTCCCCAGACCCCTCTCCCTGGGCCTGTCTCCTGGGTGGAAATGCTTCCCAAACTGAGGCCCCTCGAGGGCCCACAAAGGCTGTGGTGAAGATCCGCAGTGATCTCAGCAAACAGGAGGCCAAACAGTTTACCTGGTGAGACTGCACAGACACCACGTGTCTGCGCTATGGGCCGGGATCACGGCCGCTCAGCATGGTCACACAGTTATCTCCGCTGATCAGAAGCGCTGACTGACAGTCACAGGTGTCATTAGTAAAACCCGAGGACGCTAATGACCCACTTGCATGAGGGGCAACAGCTTTTCATGCACTGACAGGTGAAAAGGCTGAGCACCAGGACCACAGTTCCCTCCGCTGGACCCTCAGTCCATCTCCTCACACCCACCTGCCAGACCTGTAAGGTCCAATTAGAACGAAACCTCCTGCATGGCTGGCATGGCTGCTGCGGGGCCTCGACCTATGAACCAGGAGGTCACTGTTTGATTCCCGGTCAGGGCACATGCCTGGGTTGTGGGCTCAATTCCCAGCAGGGGCCTGTAGGAGGCAGTCGATCAACAATTCTCTCACCGTTGAAGTTTCTCTCTCTCCCTCTCCCTTCCTCTCTGAAATCAATAAAAAAAATATATACATGTTTAGAAAATGAAACCTCCTCCTCTCACACCGGCCACCAGCCTTTGCTGCTGCCCTCCCAGCCGGGCTGCAGCCGTCCTCAGGGGCGTCTCCAGGACGCGCACTGGATCTGGTGTGAGTGCTCTGCGCTTACAGTGCCTGTCTATGTGGATGGCTCCAAAGCGTCTGGAAAAGCCCAGGCTAAGCAACAAAGGCGAAAACGCTGGTGTTTCTTACCTTCCCCATCCCTGTGCTCAACGACCTATGCCCATTAGCCGACAGCAGACTTCAGATGTTAAGGCCCACGCCAGTCACCGGTGACTGGGCGCTTAACGTGTTAACGTGTTAAACAAGAGCAGAAAGGACTGGCCGCTTCTGAAAGTCAACTACTGAAGCCCAAGTGATAGGAATCTGTATGCCAGTGAGGCTCAGTGGGTTAAGAGCACGTGCGCAAGGAGAGGTCGGGTTAGCACTGAGGTCTGGCGTGCCTCACATTTCTTCCAGTTGATCCTGGAGAAGTTTCTTTGGGTGAAACGAAGGAGTAGGAATCAAGCCTGCCTGGGGTTTCTACATCAGAGCAAAACTAGATCCAATTTTTCAGTCGAGGAAAGTCTACAGGGAGAATGGAAACAAACAGAAGCAGCCTGACAGGTGCAGAGGTGGTCACACCAACGGGAAGATCATGTGTTGCATGAGAGCCCTCGGGAGAAGGCAGACCCGTTTCTCTCAGCGCCAAGACTACCGCCATCCCTTTCTCAGAGGAGGACATGCATCTGACAGTGATGAGGGCACAAGTGCATTATTCTGCCAGGCACTGCTCTAGGCACAGGAGCTACAGTCCTGGTCAAAAGGACTCATTTTCACATTGTGGGCCTGGGAGCTGGGCGAGGGGCTGCTCTCTTCGAGACTGGGACTGTTCTCTTGATTCTCTTTTCACTTCCAGTTCTTCATTGCAGGAAAGTCCACTGAAGTCAATTAAAGAAGGCTAAGAATCCAAGGGCTGTCGCACATCCCAAAGAGGAAACGAAACTCTGAAGGTTGCTGTGGGATGATCTATCAGGATTTCCTATCCACTGAAAAACTACCCGTTTAACATAGTGAAAAATCAGGCTAGCACCTGTCAGGTTAGGCTAGTCAATGCTGCTGTATCAAACGAATCCCCATCTCACTGGCTGAACTTTTCTTTCTCGTTTCACTTGAAAGTCAGCCGACGGGCAGAGCTCTCCTCCATCTTGTGGCGCCAGTGTCTCAGCATGTGGCTTCCGAGCCCAGTTCACCGTGGCAGAGGAGGAGCCGGCCAAAGGGTCTCACCCTGGCTCCCAAAAGCTGAAGTCCAGAAGGGACACACGTCATTTCTGCTCCCAGTCCTCTGGTCAGAGCTGCTCACATGGCTCCACCTAAATGCCAGGCGGCTGGGCGCGCAGGAGCGGTAAGTGCACTGGGTAGCAGCCTGCCATCACACACGCAGCTTGCCCCCTATGACTGAGCTGTCCTCCGGGCCTCTGCACATTCACCTGGAGTGTTCAGTCTCTTCCCTGTCCCCACTTCCAAAGGGTAAAGCACAGAACTCCGTATTTTTCTGCCTAACTTTATTCCTAAGCATTATATAGCAAATGTAAATTCTGCCAAGTAAACTCCCCAACAAAAGTACGACTCAGCTCATTTATCTTGTATTTAAACTGAGCTTATACGTTTTGAGGGTGAAATAAAAATGGTCCAAAACGTATTCGCCATGTACCACTAACCATGTGACCAAGTCCTTTTCTGAACCTGTTGTATCGATGCTTCCCTAATTCTTGTGGAGACTATGCAGAGCGGGGATATTTGGGATGTGGAGGAACAACAAGATCTTCTGTGGAAGAGGGTGGAGAGAAGCTCATTTCCCAGGCAGGCTGACTAGCCCGAGCTCCGGAAGATAAAGAGTGTGGTGCTACGTTTCAGCATCACAAACAACAACACAGGCCGACAGGAATCCCCTTCCTGTCCGTAAAGAGGAAAATGCACCTTCGTACCCAAGTAAACATCACAAAAGCTTGGTCAATAGTTTTTATATGAAAAAACTGTTTCGGGTCATCAGATAACCACAGCAACACAATGCGGGAAGAAAAAAAATTTAATGAATAAAAATACGTACAGAATTTCTTGTATATGTAGTCAAAGTATCAGCATTTTCCATATAGAACAGCCAATATTTTGCTGCATTTTAATTAAGGTGTCTAAACATTATCACAAAGGACTGCAAATTGGTCAGAGCAAGCGGTAAGGAAAATTAAGCTCTAAAGGCTTTTTATCACCATATTTCAGGAACCAAGGGTGTAAAATGTTCTAATTTGGGATATATTAAAAGCCATAAAAGGTCTTTCAAAAAGATTAATGGTACTTTGCTTGGATTTAAGATAAGGGCTTTAGCTGGTTGGAAAAGCAGGGCCCTGGCTGGGCCCTTGAGGCATTCATCTTTACAGCCACTTGGAAGATTTGTAAAAGCGTCTGCATAACCTCAAGCAAATGCTCTGCGACATTTTTTTAATTCCTTTCAATTTTACAGGTTTAGCATGTGTAAATCATACTGGGCTGTAAAACAGATATAATGGCACATCTTGTAACATAGTCGAGATTTTTAAAAGGCAAACTTTCACAATCAAGTTAAGTTTTTCCTCGCTAAACCTTGCCATTCTGGAGTTTGCTGATAATCATTTGAAGCATCTGATTCAAACAGCTTAATCTAACCCAACTGTAAAAACTTCTTATCCATCCCATAAAATATTGTACTCATCTCAAAATTACTAGCCTGTAACAGATTTATAAAGTTTTCCTCCCTTTTGGATACTTTCAAGGCACTTACTTAAAAATACCAATTATCATACTTTACCTTTTTATGAAATAATAGGTCTCTATGAAAAATATTTATGCCATTCTCTTTTGTTCTTTAATTAAATGAAAACAGATGTTTTCTGAAGTAAAGCGGAACCATTACTGGAGTACTTAAAGTGTCAAGGTCTTTAATTTTTATATCAGTTTGGTCGACAATTCCTGATTGTCTTTACTCAAGCTCAACATTAATGTCAAGCAAGTTACCTAGGAGACGCAAGAGATCAAAGAGACAAAAACCCCTCCAATGTCTGATTAATCAAGTCTGCAAACAGCTTATTTCTTTTAGCCTGCATGCAAGTATGAAAATGAGATTCTGGGAGCCGAACACTGTGCAGATTTGTTCATTCTTATCAGAACAAAGCCAGCGGCAGCTTATTTCATGGATCATTGCCACTGTCATCAGTGCTACACAGAACGGGTGACAGCTCCTCATTTTGAGGCTTGAACAAAATTAGCAAAAAGTCGGCACAAATTAGCCTCTCATCTTTTTAGTAATATGACATTATTCATTTACTTTTTATCCAATTTTTAATTTTTTCCTTGTCAGCTATCCCTTTCTAGTCTCTTCCATGGCATCCTAAAATGCCACCTTATAAACAAGCAAAGAAACAGCCAAAGTTGAAATAACATGCAAAGTTCAAAAAGCAAATAAGGGGGGGGAAGCACTTCCAATGATTTCTAACGCTTTATTTTTTTATGTAGCTTTCAAAACTTTGCACTAATATTGATAAATAACTCAGAATGCCAGCAGTTAAAGAGTTTTATAAAACTAGTTGTTCATGTCAATAAAGACGACGACTTTATTGAAATGAGCTAATTAAACACGGTGTGTGCGTTGGTAAATCCCGAAGCCTGCGTCGGGATTGGTACCGTCCTCTCCAGGGTCACACCTGGGATGCTGGAGCTGGTTACAGCACACAGGCTACACCACAGCTGGTCACTTAAACTCAGACTTCAAGTCAAATCATTTCCTCTCTGTTACAGAAAAGAGCCTCATTTCATTGTCATCTAAAAACGTGCATGCACAGCTCTGCAAGTTTGTGTACCGCATCTCTCTATGTGCATGTACAACTGCACAGACACCTACTATTTAATACCTATTCCTTCCTATCAATTAAACCCAAATGGTTTTTATTTCTAAGTATAACCCAACAAATCCTGTTTTTAAAACACATCATAAAGACCTATTATACACAAATATCGTATATATTGCGTGTATGTCTGTATATGATTCACCTTGCAATAGTTAAAAAATGTATTTGGCCTGTGATACGTAAGAAGGTATACTTTGATTCATATAATCAACTTCGATTTCATAGTGCAATAGCTTATATAACACCTGTTTTAATGATGACTATTAAGGCTTCAAATTATAAGTAGATTACAGTACTCCAAAGGAGGGAGAAAAATTGTTATACTATTGAAATTCCTTCTGGAAACAGACATTTGTATTCAAACAACTTATTCATTCATAAAGGGGAAAAGCATTAAAAAATTAACCATACGCTGTTAGATGCTTTACACATTCCCCATAAGAAAGGCAAGTTTTTTTAAAAGAACTGTAGTGCTGTTTTCAGCAATTTCTTTATCTCTGTTCTTCTAAGTAAGAAAGCTTATTAACAAGCTTTGAACTTAAAATCACATTTACAATAATGTGCCATCAACAGTTTTATAAGCTAATTAGAAAAAGATTAATTAATGACTGGCTGCTAATAAAATGGCAATCATGAAGAAAGAAACCGAGGGTGCTAAGCTTCAACTACCACCAATTAAGAGCTAATTACAAACAAATTATATATGTGTTTTGCTGTGGGCTTTAATTTACTAAAATGGTTTTAATTAAAAGAGAAAACATGCTGATTAATTGAACTGCAGAAAAAATCTACAGTATAAACTGTGCTTTGTCTGTCTCTTTAATTAGACTTGCAACATCTGAAATCTTTTTTTAAGGTTTTTTAAAAGCACAGATAAACATAATGAAAAGGAAGCATAAGGAACACCATTCTAGGTGATCATCACTCATATCCCAAAGGCTAACAGGAACATCCTCAATGCAATGAATCTAAGCAAGCTCACCTAAACCCTGCGAGGAAAACCCGACACTGGGTACCATTTTTGCTTTTCCCATGTTCAAATGCTCCAACTTCAAGGCTGCACCCAATGTTTCAGTGAGAATGAGTTTATGCTGAACCTCAATATAAAGGAACTCAATGAAGTCTTCCCTTACCTACATAGGAATAGTTTATTTTTCATACATTGTGCTAATAGTTCATCTACATGAGATAACTGAATTAATCCTAAAAACTAAGAAGAACAAGGCTTCAAAAATATTAAAATCATCATTTAAAAGCCCCCCATTCTATGTACAGACTACAAAACGATACACAGATGAACATTTAAATTAAAAAGCCACTCAGACAACCCAAGTTAATAAAAGTGAGTCAGTCCTAAATGATCCTTGACAGACACATACCCCCCAGGGGGCAGAGAGTGCCCAACCTGCCCAGGTAGCTGATGGAGCTGCTGAGTGGCTGACAGGAGCCCACTGACCGACCTCGAGCTCCCCTCCCCGGAGTCCTGTACCCTTCCCCCTGCTACTCGGGGAAATGTACCGCAAAGGAAATGGCCCTAAACTCTACTGTCTAACTGCAAAGAGGGAAAAAACGACAGGAGGCAGAGTAGTAGAATTTCAAAGAAGGCCATAAAAACACAGTTAGCAGGCATTGATGACTTTATAATGAAGTAATGTAGTATTCTTCCTATAAACCCCTGGTACTAGATAACAGAATAATGTCATTTACACAAAAATAATGAAGTGGAGATATTTTAAATTCTTAATATACACAAATGAGTAATATTGAATGCATTTGTACTTTGCTTACACAATCTTCCGTGGCTAGAAATCACAATAATTAAGAAAATGCAAAGTGCCTGCCATCCTTGGTAAGGTCACAGGTTCTTGCAGAGCTCTCTGGAATATATGTTCAGCTTCGTGTCTGAATTATTTTACCTCAGAAGCACGGTTGCTAAGAAACACCTTTCCTAACTGTTAGAGCCCTGAAAACAGCACTGATGGGGAGTGACTTTAAACTCACCAAGCTTGGCAGCAAGTCTATTCCAAAAACGCAAACAAATGTTTCAATTCTGAACTCTAGATATGACCATGCTTCATGTACTTTGATAGCTGAACCTATTGAAATTATTTGGGAAGAGGTGGTTTGTTTGTTTGTTTGTTTGTTTGTTTGTTTGTTTTTTTGGGGGGGGAGTCTGAAAGAGGGGGCAGTAATTCAAGTTCTTGTCCCAACAGGGCATGTGCATCACCGTAAAACTAACCCAGAATGAAAAGGCTGAGCTGTAGCCAGAACCCTCACAGGGAACGAACTGCACTGGGGCCATTCTGAAAGCTGGAACAAGCACGCTGGCATCGTTCTGGTGAAGGACCACGTCTTAGATGTTCATACAAAATGCAGAAACTATCCTCTAATGTATATATACCCCTCCTCGATGAGAATGCCTTCAGATGTCCCAGGAAACTGCTCTAAAAACAGAGTTTTATGCTCCAAATTAATAACCTGCCTAAATTTAAGACGGCACTTAATGTGTTTAAGCTAGGAAAAAATAGAACTCAACTCAATCTTTTTTTAAAAAGGCCATTCCTATCTTTGTTACTTTAAATATTAACAAACTATTATTATTTCAACATTAACTTTACCTATGTTTTAGAATCCAAACATTTAAGTAGTCTATTTTAAAAACTAAAAATGTAGTACTTTTATCTATTAAAAAGTAGTATTAAAATGGGATATTTTTATCATTTATACTGTGAGACCTTGATTAGATTAGAAAAAAATACTATATCCAACAGCACCAATGGTAGAAGTCATTGCCTTTGCCCTGCATTCATAAACTCAAGCAAAAAGCTTTAAAACATAAACAGTTTATATCATTACTCCAAATGAAGGTTTTAGGCCTTAGAGAAGATGTGAGTATCAATACCTTGCAAATTAGTACAAATATGTGTATGTGTATAAGTAATATTTTTAAAAAACAACTTTTTAAACAGTTTCATCAGTCTGACACAAACCCAAGTATATTTTTCACTTCATCTCTCCTCCAAAATTGTAGCAAGTCCCAAAGCAACATTACCACATGGCAAAGCCAGAGACCACAGCACAGCCTAGGATTTAAACACCGAGCCTGTTTCTAAACAAATTCAGACCACAGACGTCCTTCCAGCTGCCATGAACCTAAGGGAAGGTGCTTCTGGAGAAACATGCGCCGGCTGTGTCACAGCCACAGGGCACCGAGAGCCTTACGTTGGCATATTTTTGAGGAACTGCATTCGAGGCCCATCCCCAAACATGGTTCTGCTTTTGGCTTCATTTTTCTCCATACTGGTCCTACCCTACTGGTTTCACAGGCTTATAAATGTTCAACATCAAAAATTCGTTTCTCTTATTATGGTTAGGAAAGACTTAAAGAACTCTGGGATCTGTGTCTCTGAGCAAAGGCTTTATCAACTGGCCCCAGCCAGTCACTGCTTCTTGAAAAAAGAAAATGCTCCTGATTTCTGAAAGGGGCCTCACCACGCATGTATACATTTAATGACAACGGGTGTCTGTCCCAACTCCCAATTACCTCCTTCTCAAAACCCCATCTCTCATCTCCACGATGTCTGACAGCAAAGGGATAAATACAAAAATTAAATCTCAAACTAAACTATTCGGAAATTCCACCTTGATGACTTTATTCTTCATGGGCACTTAATTAACAGAGCATCAGTACCTTTCCAACGTCTGTGTCTACCAGCAAACACCTTCCAGAGGTGTTCCCACGTATACAAAGAAAGCAACAGGACTCAAGTTATTGTCTTCTTTTCATCACAATTCTCTAACCCCACACTAAATTAACTGTAGTGGAACAAAGCATTATCTTTGTATGACAGTAAAAAGGGCACTTGGGAAAAAATGTTACTCTCCTTACAAATGCTGAAAATACCATGTATTCCTACAGCAATCGCATTTGTCCTAAGTGTGACAGAAAGTACCAGTCCTGAAAATGGGAAGCCCCTGATCTGTTTTATACAGTTCCCGCTTCCAAAGCAGCAATATGACAGAGCAAAACACAACACTAGAAACCGAATATCCTCCAAGGAAACACATCTATTTCTGAAGACCCTAAAGCACGCGTCTGTACAGCCTCACAAGCAGCTTCGCAGGCAGAGAAAGGAAAGCTCACGAGGAACACGGGTGAGGCAGACAAGGTGGCTAGCGAGCAACGCTGCCTGCCACACGGCCACAGGTGAGCCGCCACCGCCCAGGGCACCATTTAGCTTCAGGAAAGAAGGATGACTCGCTTCTAAATCCCTACGCCTCACTAATGGACTTGTTTTTTACCTACATAAAAATACTGACCTCACAAAATACCTACAGCTGGCAGCCAAAAATAGAAAACACACAGCCATCGATAGATTTTTGACATCTAATGATGTAAGAGTGAAACAGTATTTCCATCGAAAAATTTATTAAAATAGTAATTTCATCACTAGTCTCAGTTAGAAAATGCTCACTGCAGGTGAGTAAGAAAGAAGAGTAAACACAGCCAACAGTTTACACAGATGACTGATGAGGCTGTCCACACACTCAAACCCCATGGAGCAGTTACAGCTTAAGAATAAAATGAAGAAAGGGGAGAGATGCTAAAAGCGAAAGCTACAGTAGCAAGGACAAAAAATTTTTACAAAACAATAGCAACAGCAAAACATGCCAATACGAGTGAGCTCTTTACTCTACGTGTGCCTTGCCTGGCAACACCCAGCGGTGATTCTCCCCAGAAGGTGCAAGTCAGAATCTTCCAGAAGCCTGGTACTTGGAAAAAGGATATTCAATGTATCTATTATTAGTTTTATACTATAAACTATACCTTTTTTTAAGACTGAAAATTAATTAGGGCTGAGGGAAATGTGCAGAATAGGAAGTAAGAATGCATTCCGGGGAACAAGTGTTGGAAAAACACTGAAAGATGTGGCATTACAACACACAGCGTTACACAGAACTCTCCTCCAGGAGAGTTAAGCTGAGGTAATGATGCAAACAGAAAAAGAAAGCTAGCAGCTAGCCTTTTCATCGTAAGGGGCAAAAAGGTCTCTAAACTAGGCACGATCATGCAATACTTCCACCGTAAGTTTTAGACTTAATTTAAAAACATTAAAAACAAAGATATTTGTAAATAAATGGCCGAACGAGAGGGAAGAAATGGACTGGAAGGAAAATCACAGGTCAAAAATCTCATTACTGGACTTACTCATGCTCATAAAAAAGGTGCATTCATTTTGGAACATTTGGAATTACAAGGAAGGTCTGACTTACCTCTCGGGTAGCGAGCTGGTTGCTGAGCTCCTCAGCTTCCTCAATGTTCCACTCTTCCACAGCCTGGTCTATGCGCTTTTCAAGGCCCGACTAGAGAGAAACAAAACCTGCAACTTAAGGGCGGAAAAGGCAAACATTCGCTAGCAAAGACTATGCAGCAGGCGACAGTCTGAGGACCACTGACCTCCGCAATGCCTTCGCTCCCTCCAACATCGTACCCAGTGTAGGCTTTCCCAACCATTTCTTTCGACTACTTCCCATCTAGGTGCTTCAGCAATGTCAGAGCAAGTCCAATAACTCAGCCCACTGGCTTCGCTAAAGGCCATTTACCCAGTTCAGCGGGCTGGGCTCAGTTCTGCCCGACAGGGCACAGTCCTCTGCGACCCTGTTTCCTGTCTTTCCCATTACTCCAACACTCCAACCCTACCTTCCTGTTCAGGCTGTAACTCTACCCCACTTCACGGGAGTGAAAAGAAGAACCAACGATATGCATGTCCTTCCTACAGCCTTCCTCTCATCGGCCTCAGAAAGGAGTGATCTTCAGGTATTCTGTTCTTCACTCCTTACCGCCTGCCTCCCTTCAATAGTCCCACCTTCCGGGCTCCCCACAATCCCACCCGCGTTCCGGCTATCTAGAACCTTGCTCTGTAAATGTCCTACCCCCTTCTCTTTCCTTCATCTTTCTCTCATCCTACAAACGAGCTGGTCCTCCCCATGCTGGGCCAGGGACTAGATGGGATGCCTCAGCCTCTTTCTCAAACTGATTTCTTCTTCCGTTCGCACTACTTCTCTGTCCTCTAAACTGATGTCATCTCATTCCTTAGCCCGCTCTGGTCGCAGGGGACACCAGCTGTTGTCCTTTTACCTGATGTCAACTACATCCTTGCTGTGTCCCCCCAGAACTTTCTCTCCAATCTCCTCTGCAGCCCCTTGTCCCTGTTGCCCCTTGGTGACAGTACTCGTGCAACTTCTGTGACGGATCCCTTCTTCTTACACTTATTTCACACAGTAATTCAATCCCAGGCCTTCAATTAATTCTTATAAGCTGCTTTGGATCTCTATATAATTTAAAGCATCTGACCTTTCACCTTATCAAGATCTAAGCTCAGTTACTGCCTAGTTATCTCCGTGTTGAAGGTAGCGTCCTCCCTTTTTTAATTAGGTCTAAACACAAGCTCCTCCCTCCCGCCTGCTTCCTTTCAGAGCTGGCCACCCTATCCGTCGCCCGCCCGGGATGAAATCCTCAGGCAGCTTCAACGCCTCCAATTCTGCGCTCTCAATTTAACTCTGTTTTTGTAGTGTCTCTCATTTCTCCTTTCTGTGCTTCCTCGCGGCGTCATAATCTTGTTTGAAAGATTGTAACCATTTCCAAATTGGTCTTCTATCTTTCTTAAGCGGATACCATGACATTATCCAGCTTAAAACAATATTACTTTCTCACTCCTTTTGAATAGCACCCAATTCCCTTTATAACAGGATTTCAATACCTGTACCTGGAATATTTTAATTAATATTTCTTTTTATAATCAAAATAAACTATTTTCATTTAAGAAATACTAAAACAATGGCCTCTCCTTCCTCCACAGAACATTAGGTATCTCCTCAAATGCCACTGAGATATGTGAAAACAAAACATTAATATCAAACTTTAATTTTCCCTGTACCACAAATTCTGGGGTAGCCTGACACCTCAACCCAGAGCTGCTCTCCTGTCTTCCACCTCAGCAACCTGGTCTCACAGCGTCCATTCCTGAGCCTGTCCTGCGCATTCCACATGGCGGCTCTGCTGTGTCCCTCCAATGAGGTAGGCTTCCTGAGAGGCAGATCATCGGGGTGCCGCGTTCCGACTCACAGGTCAGCGAGCAGAGAGGAGCCCAACCTATTTCCCCACCGATGCCCAAGAACAAGCCAGGGTTCTGTTCATTCAGTCAACCTGCTACTTCCCTTTGGCTACCATGGATGGGCCACAGCTTGCAAGTTAATGTCACAGAGGGGAAAACAAGAACATTCCCCTCTTCTAGAAACTTGCACGAACTGCTGAGCTTAAAGGTATACTTTTCACTTAAAAGTAAATCATCTAAAATTATAAATGTATCTCTTCACCATCAACCGACCTCCATTACCCAGCCATTTGGAGCAGTGTCTAAGGGAGATGGCATAATATAGTAGAAAAAACACTGGATTAGGAGTCAGGAAACGTGGTCACAGCTCTGGATAAATGAGGTACTTAATTAAGTGTCTGTTTCATTCACGAAACCAGTTATTGGCTTGGCTGACCAAAACCCTCCCCTAGAAATAAAATCCTAGAATTCCACTTACATGTTCAACTTTTTTTTTTATCTTTTAGAAGATATTAACATTCCAAATGCTTACGTCAGTACAAAACCATGCTTACGTAAACACTTCCATCGCCTAGCACCAGAAGCTAACAGCGCTTGACAGAGCATGGCTGGTGAGGTCACAGTTCAGCTCCTCTGCCTGACAAAGCTGGAACCACAAGTTCACACGTAACATTCTGTTGTGCGAGTTCCTTCATGCACATGCCCTCAATGATGCACCACCACCCAATGATGGGTGAAAATCAGGTTTTTCATAAGAAATACTGATCGATCAGAAAATGGCAATGATCTTTATGCACATAGTCATCTATAGCAATGACCCAAGGAAGGAGGCACACGCACGGTACAATATACTTGGGCTTCAGCAGGCAGGACCCTGTGCTCTCGCCCTACCACTCAGTGGTCTGTTTTCATGCTGCTGGAATCTGTCCATCATTCCTGCATGTGAATATGTAAGTTACTCATGCATTCGAACCTTTACTCAGTATTAATCATCTATATATAGACCGACAGCCCAAATGTGTTTCTAAAGCTGACTCTCCTCCAAGCTCCTGCCTCATTTTACCAAGTCTATTCTATTCCTGTCTGCTGATATCACCCGTGCCCCATACTGAACTCTGGAGGCCCCACTCACAATCTTCTCCGCTCCCAAGCTTTCCCATCTTCATAACCAGCATCGCTATGCTTACGGTAAAACCGAGAATGACTCTTTCCCTCCCTATTCCCCAAATCCTCCCCACTGCCTCACAAACAACCCAGAGGCAAATCCCGTCAATTCTATGTCAGCCATGAACCTCAAATCCTTCCACTTCCTCCATCTTCAGCAGCAGCACTCTTGTTCAAGATGACCTCATGCCTGGAAGGATCTCTTACCTGCTGTCATCTCACCTACTTTTGCTGCCCCACAGTTCATTCTCCACGTAATAGCCGTCTTTTCAAACATAATTTAGATCATGTCACTCCTTTAACTTAAACCCCTGCATGACTCTCAACTGCATTGTGACTAAAACCCAACTCCTTCCTCTGCCCCTGAAGGTCCTCCAGTTTGCTCCCTACCCGCCGGCCTCTCCAATCTTATCCTAGGCGCCCCCTCCTCACTAACTGCACTCCAGCCAGGCTGACCTTAGCGACTCCAATGTCTGATGATGGACGACTCTCTCCTCCCTACACTCTCGATCCAGGCTATTACTCTGCACCAGCATTTCTTATTCAGACGGTTCCTCCCCTCCTTCAGGTCTCAGTGAAATGGCATCTCGGAGAAAGGTCTTCCCTGAGCACAGCAAGCTCAAGCGGGGCCTCCACTGGAATTCCTTCGCCATACCCCATTCACTTCCTTCTTAACAGTTTTTGTGAAAAATGTGTAACGATGTATTTACTTCTTTATCTAGCCCTTTGTTTGGCACATAGTAGGCATTTTAATAGTCACTTAATAAGAACTACCTTTGGCAAGGTGAATTACAAACATTTTCTACTGAGTAATATAAGATGCAATAAAACACAACACTTTACCTTCTCAATTTTTTTCTTTTTAACAGGGGGTTCAAACCTGTCATTGACTCCAAAATACTGAGCAAGTTCCTTCAACCGGGTTTCACTTGGGGACTGTTCACTATAAAAAAATAAACAATACGTTTTGCAATAAATGTACTTATTTTTATTTTTACTGTTTTTAATTGGTTACTACAATTATATCACAACTAGTTCTTATGTTTCAGAGGCATTTAACTATTTGTACCAATTCTACAAATATTAACTAGAATAGACAAATATTTTCAATTCCACCTACCTATGAGATTCTTCTTCATTCTTCAATTTACCTGAAAAGAATTCACAGTGTTAATAGTTAAGTATTTAGCTGTTATTTCAAAATTACATTCATTAAAAATGAATGAGCTCAGTTAGTCGCAGTTTAACATTAGCACTATTGACAACCTGAATTAAAACAAAATACCTTTTCTGGAGCGTTTTCTTTTTTTCCTTCTGAATTTTGAAGATGAGATTTTCTGTTCAGAATGTTTTTTATGCAATTCTTGAAATTTCTACATAAAAGTAAAAAAAAAAAAAAAAGCAAATATATTTTGAAGCAACACATACATCAAAAAATAAGTATAAAACTATTATATTCTGGTATTTAAGTTCTTCTTGAGACACTATATTCTCCAAGGCTCTTTCCCAACCTGAGTTTTCATCTTACTTTATTTCTAGATATTTTTAGATAAGTCAAACTGATTATCTGAGAGTAAAATTCAATGACTCAAAGATAACAAAAAGATAAAATTAAGATAGAAATTCCTCCTGTATCGTGTATGGCAAAGTAGCTAATCTTACTGTTTTCTTCCCCTATTTATGAAAAACAAAACAAAAATGAAAGCAAATAACCGAGAGGCCAATGGAATGACTACAGACCCACCTGGTAATAAAAGAATTCTGGGGGAATTTTCCTACCTATCACCTCCCAAGAACATGTACACTCTGACCATGGCAGAGACTCACAGGCATGTACAAACACAGGCTATGACAGGAAGACATCAGAGAAAACCTACATTCCACATATGTAAGGGAACTCCAGAAGGACACTCCTCATATGCATCTGCATCGGCCTCTGCTTCAGCGTTGGGTTCATCTGCAGGGACATCTGCGCCCTCTGTCTCTGTAATGGTCCCAGCTCCCCCATCTTCCTGTGAGTCAGGTCCAGAGTTCTCTATCGTGTCTTCATCTGCAGAATTCAGCTCAACATCACTTTCACTTAGGCCAGGAGGGAGCAGCCCACTCCACATCTTTTCTTCTAAAGGGAAAAGGGTGAATTTAGACCTAGTTAGAGCAGGCATGCAAAGAATTTTAAATCCATTAATGACATCCCAGAGTCTAATTATTGTACCTATAGTTTGGGAACAGTCCAGCCAAGCTTTTAAAAAATCTATAATGGGATATGCCCTTCATATTAAAATTAAACTTTGCCTGTATATAAAAAAAAATAAGTGTAAAGCAGTTTTAGCAAGTTGTTAGAAGACACATCTATAGATGAATGACCTAAGAATACAGGACCTTGATTCTCTATTATATGCATAATTTTGCCTAAATAAAAGGAAATCCAGTAAAAGCATCCATTGCTCAAGAATGGTAAGAACCTAACAATATACACTGCAGGCCATTTAAAAACTATATTACTATATTTAAGCTATACTAACTAGAGAAGAAAACAAAATTGAATGTTTCAACTCTATTTGGACGTATAAAACATCCAGGGGACTTACTAAGGAGCAGGAAAGCAATTATTCAAAAAGAAATTTTTTAAGCTGTACAAGTAGTTTGTGGAAAGTGTGATGGTGAAAAGGATATCCTAGATTAAAATATTACATTATTTGCTAAACAAATATTAAATGGAGCATAGTTCTAACATTTTAACAAAAACATACTATATTTGGTAAACTAATATTAAAGTACAAAATAATATTTAGCATTAGCTATACTGTCCATTTGTAGAACCATTAGCTAGTGATTAATAAAAATAATGTTTAAAAACTGGAGTTGTGGTTAATTTGTTCCAATTAAGGTAACTGAGTACATTTTCACTACAATGGCACAGTCTATTTAGAATACATATTGAGCCAAATCCACTCTGTTTAAAAGATGCCTGAAACAGAGAAGCTGGTTGTACTGCTCACGATTACTATCAACCTGAAGGAATAAAATAAACAGAAATCTTTTCTGCTGAGTTTTCTGCCCCGTATTGTGATTAATTAGCCTAGTAACAAAACCACCACCATTCACCTCTGAGACAACGACATCCTGGGCTTCTCCATGACTCTGGACAATGGAGTCCTAATGACTTGAAGGACCTCCTCCCAGATCCAAAGAATCAGATCTTACTTTCTGCCACTTTGGTCAGACTCATCAGCTGTTAGCGCTCAGAAACATCCTCACCAACATAATCTCTTGACTTTTTAAGAGGAAGGGACTGACATTTAACTGCTCCAATTGTAATCCTGTGTCTACCATATACTAGTAGCATATGGAAATCACTTTTAATACCTCCGTTTTTTCATCTGTAATTAAAGGCATATAGGCTTATTCTGAGGATTAAATGAGATAAAGCCATGAAAACATTCAGTATTGAGGAGGTTCTAGGGGTGCAATCAGTGCTAAGTTCTTTTCTGCTATTATTCCTGTGGCTATGTACATTTTGATCATTTCTTTCATGGATGGCAGCATTCATTCATAAGGTCGTCATGAAGTTTCTTTTGTTTGAAGTGTATTCGCTTAACAACTGATGCAAATCATTGACTTCCCTGATTTCCACAGGCTGACGTAAAGTTTTTATAAAAAATGTTGGGGTCTGGTTTTCTGAACAGAGCAATAGACCCAGAAACAAATCAGCATGAAGATAATGGGGCTTCAGCTTCAAGGCTCATCTGCACAAGACACTATACCTAATTTTATATTTAGAATATGTATTCCTTGTTTTAGAGACCCAAAATTACATGGGCTCCCAGCCCCAGAAAACCTGGATGCACCCCTACACCGGCCTGAGGACTTGAAAAGTTGGAATGGAGGTCATCTTGATTCGCTCCGTTAGCACAAAGGACATCATATAAAATACACCAATATTAAAAAACAGATGTTATGTTATTAATAAAAATATTTCCACTCTTCTGAAAACCAGGGTGAGGGGAGTAATAGTAAGTTCCATCATGACGTTGATACTGGCATGTAATATACCTCTAGGCTCATTATCCATTTCAGGATGTAAGTGTAGTAACAAATTTCAAATATAGCTTTAGCACAACTGGGGTTCTTCTATGCTTGAGACCACTGCTTCTCTTCCCCATCCACAGTATCTTTTGCTCGCCCACTGTGTGCCAGGCACTCAAGACATGGGACAGCAGTGTACAAAACAGACAAAAATGTCGAACTCCATGGAGCCGACATTCTACGCAGATAACCCACTGAGGAACCTGCAAAGCAGAGCAGCCCCAAGGCCAGAAGCTCGACTATAAACGAGCCAGTATGGAATGGCAGCTTGTGACATGCTTTGGGCTCACGTTCGAAAACACTGTTTTCTGTTCATAGCAGACATGTCCTCCATACATTTCCAATGATCCTATGTTAGGCCTCATGTTATTTCTGTCTGGGCTATTCTGATTCTCTCGTTCTTTGGAGGGTCTCTCGCCACATCTCCCAGTGTATATTCCTTTATTTTAAAGCAGATCACTCCAAATTACCCTTTAAATGTGACCATCACTCAGCCATTCCCAGGAGACGTGACATACCAGGAAACTGGAAACTTAAGTTTTTTTAGTGCACATTCTAGCCAGATCTATACAACAGTCCCGGCATTAATACAAAACCTATCAGTTTTAAGTCTGTAATTAAAACAATTTTTAATTCAATCATTTTTGCAAAAAAAAAAAAAAAAAAAGATGCAAATGATTTAGAAGCCATTTTTACTCTATGGTTTTAAACATCACCTTCTTCATCTCATACACTCTCTACTTCTTAAGATTATTTTCCTTTTCCAATTATTCTTTTAAAAAATTCTGTGTATGCTACACATAACACAGCTTTAGTCCTGGGCTGACACAATTTACCATGAACGGAAAATATTTATGTATCATTCTAGTCTGAATGGTTGGTTTTCTTTTGCCCTTGAAAACCACCATAGTCACTATTTATTTAGCACACTTGGCAGATCGCAATGCGTCAAGAACATGACACAGTTCAGCAAGTCCTAATCTAAGGCTTTTAGAAAGTTTTATGAAGATAGTAATGGAGGTCTCTAAAGCTAATTCCAATATTCAAAGCCCAACCTTTTTTTCCCCCTCAAACAATATCAGCCACATCTACATGAGGAGACTTAAAATCAATGAAGCATTATTCACCACATATTCCTTGATCAGGTCTGATTGGTAGCTACAGACCTGATTTTTATTTTAAAAAAACCCCACCAACATTAATGAATATACATTAATAGACACAATCTTTCACAACAAGGCACCCAGGGAGATATCAAATTATAATAAAAGGCGTTTGGGATGTGAAAGGATGGGGAACAGCTGGTACAGGAGGAAAAGACTTGGTTTTGAATGTCGAACACAGGTTTCTAGTTCCGAGCAACGTAGCTGTGGGCAAGACACTGCATTTCTGCCTGGTCACCATTTTTAAGCGATGAAGTGAAAGTCGGATCAGATGAGCTCTGAGATGTCTTGCAGCTTTTCAGTGTTTCTTTATGGATCTTAATATTTCATGTGCCCAAATACTCAGTCACCCCACTCTTTGCTGCAATACTCCACGCTCATCCAGGGAGATGCGGGGGTGCCTGGACCCCTCCACCCCGGGAGTTATGCCCTCTCCTCACCCCAGCTGTCACAGCCAGAACGGAGAGTTTTCAGCCCGTGGCACTTCACACAGGACATCTCCAAGGGAAGAAAGCGCATTATGACACAAGGAACGGAACCGGGAGAGGAAACAAAGCAGGTCCTCGCTATTCATACAATGCAAACCATGTGACAAGTGCTGAAGCTCCCGACCACACTTCCACCAGGAATTCCTACGTCTCACAAATAAGGCAACTGACTTGCATAGTGCACCTTGATCCACTTATTTTACAAAAATTGAACTCACGACTTCAAATTACAAACTTTTAGAGGACAAAGATTTGGAAGTGTCTATCTGAAGAATGGCCCTAGCCTATAATCCTAGACTTGCTAAAATTTGATTAAGAAAAAAATTCCCCCCCTCCCCCCCTCCCACTGTTTAAATACAGAAAACCATGTAAGATGCTACACTAACCTGCATGTATCGAAGTCACATTCTGGTAATACTGTCACATTCGTGGCCCACCAGGCAGCTGCTTATACTCAAAACCCAAAAGATACAATCCAAGCAGTTTAATGAATAAATGTCTCATATCTCCTGTCTCTGGTATTCCCGAACTTCAATGTCATTTTCACCAAATGATACTGTTTTATTTACCACACTTTGTACTCAATTAGAAGTAATCACAGGAATTTGAACCTTGTCTGATACGAATTTAACCTTACTTGTATAATAATCATAAGCCACCACCCGCCAATCTGAAGAGGGTGTTAAATAATCTACATGATAATCAGTTCCTATGGCTTGGAATAAGTAACTTAACTATAACACTTTTAAACACGTATCATCAATACTATCAATAAGCAAGAATTAAAAAAAAACCCATGTATCATCAACATTAATGTAAATATCATGTCTACTTTCATAAAATAAACGTGTTGCCTCTTCTCAAAAAGGTAGGAGGACGTACAAGCGAATCACGGGCCTGCCTTGGGATTTCAGTTACCAATCCGATCACCCAGATAAACAAACTCGGGGTGCATTTAGCAGGACTCGCGTGCACACACACGTTTTCATTAAAGAGGGTGTCTGTTTAGTTCAGCCGTGGAACACACACTTCCTTGGACCCAAGAAAGACTTGCAGTTACCGGCAGCATAGCGAGGCTCACTTTAAGCCGGACGCCGCCGGGAAAATACTTAGGTTCAAGACTGCAAGAGGGTGGCTCTAGCGAGGGAACCTCTTCCTGCTGGGCCGCCCAGCCCGGAACTCGGCGGGCCCCGAGGGGCAGCGTCACTCCGGTCGCCACACGGGACCTCCGCCCCCGGCACCGCACTAGGTGCCGAAGGTTCCGGGTCGGGAGGTCTAGCCGGCGGACACTCCCATTAACTGCAGCTCTTTCCCGGGACACAGCCATTGTAAACGGAAGCCAGTTTCCCTAAACGAAAGTCCCCTGTCCTTCTCACCTGGGCCGGGACGGAGAACCCTCTCCAACCAACAGGCTGGGGAAGGCGCTGCGACGCCCCTTCCGGCATTTCGGAGGCCGGGCCCAGCGACGCTCCCGCGGGCCCGGGCCGGGGCGGCTCGGGCGGAAGGCTGTGAGGCTCCTCCACTGGTCCGCCCACTACCCGAACCGGGCGCTCCTCCACCCCTCACGCCGGCGCCCGAGCATCCCGGCCCCACAAGCAGGTCTACTCACCAGTCCGGAGCCAGCTGCCCGGCAGCCATCTTAAGACCTCGTCAACATCGCGCCTTCTCATTGGCTCTGACATCTCAGCCAATGGGCTGCGGCCGTTCTGGCCTGGCGGTCGCCGTGGCAACCGGCCGCGCTCGGCTCCCTGGTTCAGTCGGCTGAACCGAGGGGTTGCTTTCTTTCCCCTTTTCTCTCGCCGTTTCCCCTCTTCTGGTCGTTCTCCTGGCATTGTCGCTTCGCCACCCCCGCCGCACGCCGGTGCTGGCTTTTAGACTTTGACCTGAGCCCATTCCCACGGGGAGAGAATGGCTGCGGCGCTCTCCGGGCCCTTCTCCGTTTTCCTTCCTCTGGCTTTCTCCCTCTCCGCACGGGCTTGCTGAGCAGCCCTCCTTCCGTCTCTGTTTCGGAGGAGACGGCCCCGCCGCCTGCTCTCATGGAGCATACCATCTGGTTATGGCCCAGCTGCTCCCGGGCAGGCTCCGTGGTCCTGGCCCAGAGCTTAGGGCGCTTTTCCGTGGCAGCCACTGTTGCAGGCCCCGGGGACGGGATGGGGAGCGAAGGGAACAAGAAAAAAGCGCCACGAAGAGAACAGTGCTGTGACCGTGATGGAGTGCGGCTGTTTTAGGGCTTCCGTTTTCTGAAACTGTTGGGGAACAGTGACAAGAAGACGAAGAATATTCCCTAGTTCTAGTGCTGTAACGTGTATGTGAGAAAATACACTTAAAGACTAACGTAGTACCTGGCCCACAGTAATGCTGCCTTGGCTATTGGTTATCAGTAATGCCCTTCTTTGAAACGTTGTAAAAATGTATAAATGTTGCCTGGCACTCAATTATAGATGACGATTTAGTACAAACAGACCTTTAAAGTTATTAACTACCCCCTGCCTCACCCCAGTGTCTTCCGGAAGATGTGCCAGGTGTGTGGAGTCCCTTTCTATAACCCCAGAATCGGTTAAACCTCAATGGACGACAAGCTTGGGCGGCTGAGGGCCGTCTCACGGGCTCACACCCTCGGAGTCTGGAACAGCAGCAGAGCTGAGCTATTTGCAGAGCTGTGCGAAGCTCTCCTGGCTCCTGGTGTCCAGCTTCTCAATGGAGTTGTCCCTGAATCCAAAACCTCCCAGAGCTCAGAGCTAAAGAACGGAAGTGTGTGAAAGCGCTGATGCAGCTCTGGCTTGAGCCTCTTGGTTGCTGTAATTCGTCAGCTGGGCCACAGACTGGGCGACGGAAGCAGCAGACATTTATTTCTCACAGTTCTGACGGTTCGGAAGTCCAAAATGAAGATGCCTGCAAAGTGGGTTTCCTTCTGAGTCCTGTCCCCTGGCTTGTGGGGCAGCAGCCATCTTGCTGTTTGCTCACATGATCTCCTCTTTATACATGTTTGGAAAGAGAGAAGAAAAGGGGGGGGGGAGGTAGGAAGAGAGAGTAGAGGAGGGGAGGGTGGGGAGAGGGGAAGAGGAAGAAGAGGGGCGATGGGGAGAGGGAGAGGACCTCCAAGGCTGTCTCCTACCTACTGTCTCTTCTGATGAGGAGACTAATCCTATGGGGGCCCCACCCTGTGGCCTTACATAACCTTAATGCTTAGAGTCCCCGACTCCAAATACAGCCACACTGGGAGGTTTGGGTTTCCACATACGAATTTATTGTTACACAAACATTCAGTTCATAAAATCGCCAATGGTGGAAGTGTGGCCACAGAGGGGAGAAGATATGGAGTAGAAAAAAGGTAATGTTGGCCTGTTTAAGAACCATCTAGAATGTTTCCACATAAATTCCATCGAAGTGGAATAGTTTTTTTAGTACATATAAATGTACAAAATAGAGGGGGAATATAAGCACTCCAAAACCCTACGAACACCAGATTTCACATCAAAGTCCCAGTCCTGCTCCAAAATGGGTGTTTTAAATTTTTCTCTCTTAATCTGAGAATTCTCAAATATCTGATTGTTTACTCTTCGACATTGTTGGATTCCTGTAATAAATGTAAATAGCTCAGACTTTTCTTCTGGTTCAGAACATTATCGCTTTGCCAGTTTTCTGGGGAACTGTCAGTCATTTGATTTATTTTAATCAATAAATTTACCTTCCCTCCAGCAAATTCCTGCCCTGGAAATCTGCCAAGCCATGCATTTTGTGAATGAAATACTTATATTTGGTGAGATTTCCATGAAACATAGAATTATTGAATACCTTTTACTAAATCATACTGAATGCGACACGGCTAGTGATTTGAACTTGAATTGTGTTGCATCTGGCACTGATTTCAAACATGTAAGTTTCACTTAAATTATTGAACGTATCTTAAAAATCATAAAGCAGTTTTTCTTTGCCAAGAAATATTACAGTTTCTGAATAGTTTGTCCTTATATTCTGTCATTTTTTTTCTTAGTGTAGAGATTACAAGTCACACTCGTGCTATAAAAGATTAATTGTGGAGATCTTTTCTGCTGGCTGCTAAGTCTCTGATAGATGAAAATTTTCCCAAGTATAATGAAATCCCGTAACCATTCCTCAGTTGGAAAAAGTGAATACGACCTTGTTGACTACATTATAAATGTGTTTCTTGCTGAAACTGAGAAAGAGAATAAATGAATTTCTGTCTGTACACAATGCCTTTATTTTCTGCATTGAAGAAAACGTGGTGTGGTGACTTACACGAAAGAACAGGAACGAGGCAGTTCTGAATTTTAGGAACGTGTGACAATGTCTCTTCTGGATCTGTTTTTTAAATTTGCAAACCGTAGCATCTGTAAGCAATGTTAGTCTCAGAGGAATATGTTAAACAACTAGCACTGACCTCAAAAAGAGTTAACATTTGAGGAAACGACATTCCTATAATATGTTGCCAAAGAAAAGCATTTTTTTTTAATTGGTCATGTCCAGTGCTTTCAAAATCTGGTCCCATGGGCATATGTACACTAGGTGTTTTGCATCTAATATCATAAAATCTTACGGATTAATTACTATTGCGTCCATTTTACATATAAGGAAATTAAGGCTCCAGGAGTTCAAGGGGGAAACGTGCCTAAGGTCACATAGCTTAGTCACACGCCGAACCGGACTCTCAACCTCATGCTCTTTCCACCGTCACCCACTGCCTACTTTTAAGTACAGTCAATGTGTGGACATCAAGATTACCCTGTGGCATGTGTACCCAGTGGGAGCTCAGGAAAGGAGCAGCCTGGGGAGCACAATGTCCCTTCCCTCTCCAGCCCCTCAGGACCTGGGGAGTGAGCAAATCCTACCAGAGGAGCCTCTTCAGTCATTCCTGCTCTGAGACACTGACATCTGTGTTGGTCTCTCTTTCCCTGGTCTTCCAAGCAGCCCAGGCCTGACTCATTTCTCTAAATAAAGGAAGACATGCAAAGCTTTTAACATAGAGCCTGGCACTTATTGACTAATGGTCAATAAACACTCGTTTCCTTTCCTTATACATAAAAACTAAGTTGTGTGTGTGTTTGTGTGTGTGTATTTGTGTATGTGTGTTGGGGAAAGAAATTGAACACGCAGAGCACAGAGGACTTTTTGGGGCAGGGAAAATACTCTGCATAGTAACCATAATGATAGGTTCATATGAACATATGGGTTTCCCAAGCTCAAAGAGTATACAACGCCAAGAGTGAACCCGAAGGTCAGCAATGGGCTTCGGGTGATTATGATTGTCAATGTGGGTTCATAAATTATAACAAATGTACCACTCTGGTGAGAGAGAGCGATAATGGGGGAGGCTGTGCATGTGTGGGGACAGTAAATGTATGGAAAATCTCTACCATCTCAATTTTGCTGTGAACCTAAAACTGCTCTAAAAATAAAGTCTTTTTAAAAATTATAAAAACAATAATTCATTACATGTGAAAAATATGTGAAACCCAAAATGTAGTATTCTACTCTAATAAAAGAGTAATATTGAAATTAACCATCTCTCTGGGACGCCTAAGTCACACCCACCAGCCAATCAGAGCGGCTGTATGCAAGTTAACTCGGCCAAGATGGAGGCTGGCAGCCATGGAGGCAGGCGCATTGCAGGTGGCAGGGTGGGCGGGGCGGGCTTGGCCAGCCTGCAAACTGCCCTCAGCCCCTCACCCAGACTGGCCAGGCATGCCAGCAGGTAAACACCCCCTGAGGGGTCCCAGACTATGAGAGGGCACAGGCCGGGCTGAGGGACCCCCCCCCCCCCCCGAGTGCACCAATTATTGTGCACCGGGCTCCTAGTCCATAAATAAAGCTCTATTGGAGCTTCCAGAAGAAAGCAACTGAGGAACACATAAATGTCGATAGGTTATCAGGTTAATATGTCAATAACGTTGTGGTCCTTACCATGTGCCCAGTGCCCAGCACTTGGCTAAGCTTCAGGAGGATACACATGAAGTTGATGAGCCGGCTTGCCAAGAAGTCTGTAGTGTGAGACACGTAATGTGGTTATAGATGGTACATTTTACACCGTGAGAACTAAAATGGTGAGGACCATGACGTAAGTACAACTGGAGATCCTAAGAGTGGAAAAGGAAGCTTGACGGGATTTAGCACGAGCTACTTCCTTTGCCTGGAATAACTCTTTTATAGCTTTGAACTTCGTTTCATCCTTCAAAACTTAGATCAGATCTTACCTCCTGAGTTAAACCTCCTGCTTCATGAAGCTCTTCTCTATGCCTTCATGACAGCTGATACAGGACCATGGGCCTCTGTTCGTTTATTACAAGTTTCTTTCTCTGTTCTTCCGATGATGTCATCTTCAAGTTCTCGGACTCTCTTTTCTGCCATATCCATGCTATTGTTGCGGTAAATATTTTTATGCATTTTGTGTTTCCGTTCTATAATTTCTGTTGAGTTCTGTTTTATAGTTTATGTCTCTTGTCTAAAGTTTCCTATGTTTTCATTATGTTTTCCTTTCGATCCTTAAACATAACTATTTTTAAATCCTTATCTTTGATTCTAACATTTGGGTTATCTCAGGTTTAGTCTCCATTGATTGTCTTTTTCTCTTGAAAAGATTCATGTTTTCCTGTTTCTTTATATGACAAGAAATTTTGGGTTTTATCCCAGAAATTGTGAATAAATATGTTATAGAAATTCAAGATTCTATTATGTTTCTCCAAAGAACATTCACTCCATTTTACAGCAGGCAGTTCATTGGCTGAGCCCAAAGTATAAGCTCTGTCTCCCTGAGGTAGGGGGCAGCTCAGATCTTAAAGTTTAGTTATTTTAGCACTAGCTGGGCTGCTTGGAGTCTTCTTCACTGTTCTCAGGTCATCCAGACATTGGGGCACAGTTTATATGAAGAAGTTTTTTATCCTCATTTTGTATATGAGTAAACTATTTGAGAGAAAGAGGAGAGAGAGAGAGAGAGAGAGAGAGAGAGAGAGAGAGAGAGAATGAATAAAGACAAGGAAAGGAACCAGATCTTCCATACGGCATTCAATAATTCTACAACTAAAATATTCCTAACCACCGAAAACTTGGATCTGAGTCTCAGCGTTTGATGGTCACTGGGAACGGTTTTGCTAGAGTGCATCTGGTCAAAATGAAGATAACCCTGGAGAGATAGCACAGGAAGTTCTGTCCGCCAGCGACACTGCATTGTGACTAAATGACTGGCAGAGATTGCCAGGCAGAGAGCTTTAACAGGGAAGGAAGAGGAGGCCACAGGGCACCCAGGAGGAAGGGGCAGAGTGTTGAGGCACAGAACACCAGCTTCACGGTTTTGCGGTCTTGGTCTTGCTGGAACCAAATCTGCATTTGAAAATCATAATGTAGATGAGACCATTAGGTGAACACACTGTGTGGCCAGAGTAGATGCTGACATTAAAGTATATTTGGGTTTTATTCACTAAAGGACACATTGTACTTTACGTGAGATTAGATGTTAAGAGCTGTACATCGGGCTCTGCCAGATATTTACTTGAAGGTGATAGTTTCAGATTTTAAAATGATGTATTAAATTGTTCTCCGGGTTGCTGTTCCTCCAATACTATACGACATCCTAATTGCCGAGTGTGAAATGCGGTGAGTACCCTGTGGCTAAGAGAAAAGCACAGAGTGAGAAAGGTCTCAGGTTGGGTCTTGGGCATACCATGTCCACATGTAATACTGAATTAAGTTAATGTGTGGGGCCCTAGCTGGTTTGGCTCAGTGGATAGAGCATCAGCCTGTGGACTAAAGGGTCCCGGGTTCAATTCCAATCAGGGCACATGCCCTGTTGTGGGCTCGATCCCTACTGGGGGGCCTGCAGGAGGCAGCCAATCAATGATACTCTCTCATCTGTTTTTGATGTTTCTATCTCTCCCTTCCTCTCTGAAATCAATAGAAACTAAAATATTAAGTTAATTCATGGGTACTTTCTTACTGATAAACTGAAAAACCTCATTGCCAAGAAGTTGTTTTTGACTTTTAATCAGAGGATGCTATAGTTAAGATGTGTTTTCTTTTAGAATTGAAACTTATTTGTACTTATTCTGTGATACCACAGGAAAAAAAAAACAGAAATATATACAATGAATTTTTAAAAAGTAGACTCAACTCTCCTGAAGCAAAATATTTGCTTTATGTAAACAGCCTTCTCAAGTAATAATTAAGGGACCTCAAAATAAAATAATGCACGAAGCTCTGGATTTCTACCCAAAAAGGTTTCCAAAGATTTACCTTTGGAAATTATCTGTCTTTAAGGGGAAACACTGAAAACACAACAAATTCATAGGTGAGGACTGAAGGGCAAGAGTTAAAATGAAGAGCACTCTGTTCTAGGCGTCACCAAGAGCCTAGGAGCTAATTTTCCCCTCCCAGGCAGGTTGCGTAACCTCCCCGACCTTCCTTCACTGTTCTCCTCTGTGCAACAGGAATAAGGCCTCCTGCTCTGCCTGCTCTCACGGTGACTGTGGAGATCAAGTGCAGAGGCAGCAATGGGTGGAAGTGAACCAGCAGCATGCCAACAGGACACCCGCTCCGAGAAGGAACCACTCAGGCAGAGAAGGGCAGGTGGAGTCTGGCAAAAGGACCCAGCCTTCAGACTGTGCCTGGCACCCTTGCACCTTGCTGTGCTGTTTAACGAAAGGTTATTTTGGAAGGTGGTGGGTACAGAGAGAACATGAGAGCTAAAGCTGGATGAGAACTTGCTCAGATGTTCTCTTGAGGGAAGAAGGGTGGAAGGCACAAAGGGCTCAGCGCCTGAAACTCTAGGTGTCATCCACTGTAGAGGAAGACAGCAACTAACATTCCTCACACAGGTTCAGGTGGTGACTTAGGGGCAAGTGGGGCAGGCTCCCTGCCCTAGAACCCCTGGTGGGAATGGGTTAAAGGGGGCATGTAAACAGAGAACTAGTTTATAAAAATAGGTCCTAGTTCTCGGAGAGAATCTGCTGGTCTTGATTCACTGGCGTGGGCAGTAAGTGCCCTCGGTTGTGCCCAGATCAGAAACATAGGCAAAAAAAAATAAAAAAAATAGATACTAGACACTACAAAGGCTATTTGTTACTAGGTGGTAGGGCTGTTGGTGAGAATGTATGTGATTTTTCTTCTTTTTATCTATACTTTCTGATTCTTCCATAACGAGAATGTATTATTTTCACAATAAAAATATCTTCTATAGACAGTAAATATAGATTTTAAATTTTGCATTATATGTAGAAAAGAGAGCCTAATTTTTTTTTCAGTTGCTAGGCATATTGTTTTACAGGTAACCTCTTTCAGGATGGAAAATGTGCTTCTTGATCATCAGGGACCATTCGTGGTAACCAGTCCTTCGACTCTCACTTGGTTGATGCCCTGGCCTGTTCTGCTGAGAAGGGATTGGCTGTGTGAAGGGGTGTGGCACAAGTAACCCTTGGGAATACAGGCCACAGAGCTAACCAAGGGCCTCAGGAAAGCAAGTCTTACCTATCAGCTAGGAATCCTCTCCCCGGTCCCCCCTCTCCCTCCCATGCCACAGACCTGAGGGCACGTGACCTAGGAATGTGCATCCCAAGATAATACTACTTTCAGAGAACTCTACTTAGAGGTAAGTAACTCTCCTTTGTAGAAGGTATCTTTGTGTGGCAGACTGTTTATGGGAGCAATTTGAATTGAACTTTAAATGAAAAAGGCATATCTCTGTAAGTGGTAATAATTTTAGTCATCTCGCTGTGACTAGGGGTTGTGGAATTCATTAGCACAGATTAACATATAAAGTGGGTGAGATATCTAATAGCAAACGGAGAGGTTTGGGGCCTTAATTCATCACTGAATGAACAGCGTGTACAGTATTAGGGACTATGAAATTTTTAATTTACACAAAGTGTCCAAGAATATAGGGAATAAATTTAAACCCAAAACAGATAATGGAGCTATGCCCTGCCTGGCTGGCAAGTTGAATTGTTTTTACACTGAGTGAAGAAAGCTAATTATCCCAAGCACAAGGAGACTGCTAAAAATAATAAGATTATAAGGAATAATTTGCTGATATAATTACAACAAAATTGGGTACACACAATCGTCAGATACATGTATTGCTTGACCTGGGTGAGAAAGTGAAATAAATCCTTCTTCTATAGCCTTCGTAAATTTGTTTTTATCATCTCCAAGTGGTGTTTGCACAGGCAGCGCAATTTGCATGTGTAATGTGGCTGTACAAATTGACAACAAGTAAATTATTCAAGGAAATAGGCTGGTCGCGGGTCTGAACTATCTTGCAAAGCCTATTCATTTTGAAGAATCACTGAGACGTGAAGCTCATACATCAACCGTTTTCTGACAATCCTCAGACTTATTGTCTCCTAAAATGTCATTATGGCTATTATTTATGAAGCTAATTCATTTATTAATATATATTTAACTCTGACTTGTCATGCACCTCAGCAGACGTTCTGTGCACTGCATATTTTTGAATAGATGAAAGTCTTTTGCATGCTTTCATGATTACTGTAAGCTGCTATAGATTTATAGAATGCAGCTTTATTATCTACTTGCATTAATACCTTTTTGTAAGGTTTTTTTTTTTTTTTTTGCTTAAGGCCATCAAATATAAATGGCAAATGACATTATTCAAAAGATTGTATGGAATAAGATTTTCCAAGAGTTTGTTGAATTTTAGAACAAAATGGCTTATCTGTCCGTTAAGGCCTAATTCACCTAAAAAGATGGGTATATGCCAATTATGCTGAATTTTCTGCCAAATACAGGCTGCAGTTTTTCAAGAAAAAGGAAAAGATGTATGATTCATTGAGCTCTTTCCCCCTGAGCAGATAGCCCACCCTTTTATGTGTTGTTTGGACAACAATTCCCAAGGAAGCTGCATTTTAGGTGTCTGTCGTCGCTCAGGCCCTCGCAGTGTGCTGTTCACATCGTTTTCCCTCAATAAATAGCTGCTGCATGAAATAGTGAAAAGATGAATGACCTCCAGGTTTTCTGATAATCCATGAACAAAATCAGAAGAACTAGCACTGACCAAGAGTACTACTTCATACTTTTCTGCTTTAGCACTTCCAATCTCTAGAGAAGGTTCTGTGACTCCCACTATGATTTAGAATAAACTATATACCTATAGTAATAGAAGTGTAATATGCTAGTTAGACCAGATGGCTGAACAGTGGAACGACCATCCAGATGAAGCCGGGGCTGCAAGGGCTGAGCCTTGCACGAATTTCATGCATCGGGCCTCTAGTGTGTGTGTGTGCGCGCGCGCGCGCACGCGCAATCAAAATACACATGTCATTTTTATTGTGTGCATAAGAGTATATCAATACTGGATATGGACTGCTACTTCTGATTGTCACTGCCTAATGTCTGCTCTCTGGCATCTTCCACCGCATATATGACTATAGCGACTGTGTTTGTGTGTGTGTTTGTGAGATAGATGTAACTGGAGACTGAAAAGGAGAAACAATATACTTGCTTAAGATATTCTGCTCTGAGAGTGCTTCATGCTAATCATTTAAGCCGTCAACATTTTCCTAAGTTAATGTTTCTGCATCTGTGTTGGTGTAGACACAGAACTCTTACAGTACCAACCAAGAAGCAGGACATCACAGGTGAAGTAATACCACTGTAATCTATGAATGGATTTGAAATTATTGCAAAGCAAATGCTTTGTTTTTAAAGATAAAAATAATAAAATAAAGAAAAATGCCATTACCTGAGTATTGCATTGGATGTATTAGTTTTCATAATGTCATAAATCACCAACATTTTTAGATGACTAAAATTAGTTTTAAACTGTGGAGATAGACAGTAGATTGGTGGTTGCCTAGGGCCGGAATGCGGTGGAAAAAATGGGGGTGAGTGACTGCTTATGGGCATGGGGTTTCTCTTAGGGGTGACAAAATTGTTTTAAAATTACATTGTGGTGATGGTTATACAATTCTGTGAATAGACTAAAAACCATTGAATTGTGCCCTTCACATGGGTGACCTGTGTGGTATGTGAATTGTATCTCAACGCAGCTGTTTCAAAAGCACTGCTTGATCTACGCCAGAATTAAATATTTTACTATATAGAACCAACATCATGAGCTATGAATAGTACCAAAAGGAAATAACTACTCAGGAAACTAGCTTATGAAGGAAACTAAATTGAAATACAAAATAAGTAATCTATCCACAAAAGTATGGGAAAGAGGCCTGCCTTTCGGAAATTCAGCCTCAACAAGAATGGTATCTGTGTCACGTGATCTGACAAGAGAAAAAAAGATCCCTGCATCTCAAACACTGATACAAGCCACCAAATGTAGTTGAGAAAAATCTTTAGTAAATGCGCAGGGGAGATACAGTTTTTCATTTAGAATTATTGTGTAAGACTAGTAAAGCATCAAAAATCTATTTCAAAAAAGACCATTTTCTCATATTAAGCATTCTCTCAAATGTCCTATTAAATATGGAAAGCAAACCACACACACACACATACCAAATGTCTTTCTAACTGCAGACCCCCTAGCAGGGATGGCTGATGACATTTTTATTAGTAATATTAATCACATGCTTAAAGGGAAAAATGTCTCACTTTCCCAGGAACCATAATATTTACCTATTTACACCTTTTAAAATTTCAATAACTCCAACTTGGAACCCTTAACCCTCATAACCTTCAAAAAAGAAGCAAAATGAAAATTAATAAATGTTCCCCAGTGTGCTATGAACCATTAATTGTACAGCCTGAAAAGCTTTAGCCTAATGAGAAACATGCCTCCAGCAGAAATGTGAAAGTCATCTGTGATGCTCATGATTTAATGATAAAAATGTGCAGTCAATTTTCAATGAAATGAAGACCTATAACCCAGGAATATTTTAACTCACAAATTCTTGCAGATACCTGAGGAACTGTGAAAGGTGAACAACTTGGAGCACTGAAGTGTCCCCAGCACGAATTAAATAATTCATCTCTAAAGTGGTCTGAAGAGAGAAGCAACGGGATTTCAAGCAATAACAGCTGATCAGAGATTGCTTTGGCCTCCATGCCAAGAATGCACAGCATTCATTAGTCTAGCACAAAACCATTTTATCAGCAAACTTTTAAAGAAGTGTTATCGTATTGGAATAAAGACATGTTCATAACATCACTGATCATAAATCTCACCTAAGGTTTGAAAATCAGCTATATGTTGAGCTATGAAAGTCTTAAGCATCATGCACTCAAATAAATACTTAGTTCTCACTATGAACCGAGCCTGGGGTAGACATTCCGGAACTAGAGTGGGCAGATTCCAGGGGGGAGAAGGGGAGGATAAAGATGAATAAAACACGGTCCTCGTCCCTAGGGAACTTATAATCAGGAGAGGAGTGTGCTGTGCTTGCAAACATTTTCCCATTATTGTTTGAGTTATTTACAATGAGCAATGTTTTATTTTTGTAATCAGAACTGAGCGCATTAAGACGGATGCTTTTTGAAGGCACTTATGTGCTATTGAATGAGGTGCAAAGTTTTATGGGCGTCCACGAGAGAGATCTTTGCCAAGAAAAGTTTTCAAGGAAGGATCAGCATGTGAGCGGGGCCTGGAACGACGGCCAGCATTATGATCCATTGAGTTGGAGAAAGCATTTCAGGTGGAAGAGATTGTGTAAGCTGAAGCTGGAAGATGAAGTCGTGTAATATGTGATGTACTATGCAATATGGCTGCAGATTAGAGTGTACATAGGAGAGAAAGAACTAGAACCTGACATTGAGGCTGAATCCCTAGAGGCCTAGACTGTCATATTCAGGAATTCAGATTTGCCCTGTGAGATCGCATGTGTAGCACACAGTACCAAGCACACTGTACGTGTTCTGCAGATATGAGCCATTATTATTATTATTATCCGAGTTCTCAGAAGGAGCTGGGGCAGAGCAAGGCTAACCAATAATTATTAACTAATTAATTAATTAACCACTCTTGTTTGCTAACAATTGGCAAAACAAATCCATTGGTCTTGAATTTAGTGTCCTTTCTATCCCATAGGTAGACTTTAGATGAGTGCCTTCTAATAGGTCAGTGTGGACTGGGGTGCAACCCAATTTGAATAGCCCTGATCCATTTCTGAGCAGCACCCCTCAGATCCCTCAGAGGAATGCAGTGGCCAGTCTCAAAGTTTCTGTCTCCAGAGGCCATGTCCTCTTCCTTATCTTTGTCCCCAAGGTTTGAGCACACGTTGGGTAACCAAGAAATGCTTGCGGAACCAACTTCCCGCCCCCATGAGGTGAGAATGCTCGCAAATAAATGAGTAGGTCGATACTCAGCTCCGCATGAGAGCGTTAATTGAGCGGTTGAATTTGCCATCACTGTACATGCTAATGAGACCTCCTTTCTGGACCTGCCAGGCTCCCAAACTAGTTATTGTCCTGAGAGGCCCCGCAACCCTCTGGGCATTGAACCAAATCTGCTCTTCCCCTTCTCCCTCTAACACCAGAGCTACCCGCATAGAGGTGCTGTGAGTGGAACAGCTTAGCAGGTGCCTAGCGTCGCCCCTGGCACACACTGACGTTCAGTAGCATGCTCTTTCCCTAAACATCAGAATTTCCGACTTACCTACCATGGGCTCCAACGGGCACACCATTTGGAGACTGTTGTGGAAGTAAAGAAGCCTCACTCATCTGAATGTCCTTTAGACCGATTCAGCCGCTCCAATGGCCATTGACACGTTCTTTCCTTTTCCATGACTGCCTGCAGCTCCTTGTGGCTGAGCTCAGTTCTTGCAAACCCAGAATTCTAGATTTCAGAGCTGCAATCGAAGTCAAGTATTTCTGTTGCCACAAGGAGCTAAGGGATCGAGGCCCACAGGAGTCAAGGACTAAAGAAGGGCCTTTACCCAGCTGACGAGTCTCAGTGGATGAGCATCAACTTAGGAACCAGGGAGTCATGGTTCAATTCCCAGTCAGGGCACATGCCCAGGTTGCTGGCTCAGTCCCCAGTGAGGGGTGTGAAGGAGGCAGCTAATCAATGATTCTCTCTCATCATTGATGATTCTCTCTCCCTCTCTCTCTCTCTCTCTCCCTCTCTCTCTCTCTCTCTCCCCCTCCCTCCCTCCCTCTCCCTTCCTCTCTGAAATCAATAAAAAATATATTTTTAAAAAGAAGTGCCTTTGATGAACATTTTTATGAAGAGGTAAAAAGGAAAATTTCTCAGTTTTAATCTGAATCTTTGCCACCATGGAGGTAGTGGAGCCTAGTGATTAAGAGTAGGGATCGGTAAACTCTGGCCCGTGGGCCAAATCCTGCTCACCACCTATTTTTACAGTCTTATTGGGAGAGAGCTATACCCTTTAATTTATCTATTTGTCTATGGCTGCTTTCACGCTGTAACAGCAGAGTTGAATAGATGCAACAGAGACCATGTGCGGCCTGCAGAGCCAAAAATATTTACTATTTGGCCCTTTATAGAAAAAGTTTGCTGACCCTAGTTCAAAATAATGGCTTTGTCAGTCAAAACTAAGTTTCAAACCCAGTTCCAGCTCAGGCAAGTTGGCCTCTCCACATCTCCATCTCCTTCCCTGTTTAATGGGAACAATAATACTCTTTACTTCGTAGGGGTATTGTGAGCGTTAAGTGACCTGAAGTACCTAACATAGTACCTATAGCAAGATAAGCTTATCAAAGGTGACCAATGACTATGGTAATGGTGAGTATGCAGACAAAATTACTATACAGGGGACTCCAAACCTCAAAAAGGCTTTAAAGGGGATTTGTTGAAGGCCCACAATATAATGTAATATATATATTACAAACACATACTTATGCACACATATAATAAATATGAAAAAGATCTATAGGTATTAATACAAGTAGAATACACACAAACATATACACATATATATTACAATGAAACAATGAAAAAAAAATAGATCTTAATGAAAACACCATACACTTAATGTAAACACACACACGCTTAAAAATCTTGTGCCAAAAAAAGTACTTTCTCAGTTTCTGGGCACAAACCACCACTCTGTGAGGACATTGCCCCACCTGACTGTGTGATCTTTGCTAGAAGTAAAAGAGAGGTCACATGGAGAGTTGCGAGTAGGCTGGTTTAGCAGTGACTGAGCAATGGCTTTTCCTTTGCCATCATCCATCCCTTTGTAAATACTCTTCAGCTCCTTCCATTTTTCCCACCCAGTGGTGACGTCCAGTCACTGCAGCAGCTGGAGCCTCATCCTTTTCTCCCCTTCAGGACTCACTGCCTATTGCTTAGTTCTGGGAAAACAACTCAAACAAGTCTGACTCCCAAGAGCCGGAACTGCTCTGGGAATGGGAACGAAAGTGGCCAATTACCACCTTCTAACCTACTATCATGCTTCTTTATTGTCTATTGTTCGTGGTCCGAGTCCCTCTTCATAATGTGGCTTTCCCAAAGGCAGGGATATTTGACTGTTTGTTTAGTAATGTATCTAAAAGGCCCAAACTAAAACCTTGCAGACACTCGTTAAATATTTGCTGCGTTGAATAAATGGCTTCAGGTCTATAGATTATGCTGCTTTGAAGAAACACTAAAGTGTGGTCCAAGACAAGGTCATTAATATCCCCATCCCATCTGGCCCCTTGGAATTGATTTGAGCTTCTGTGATTAGAAAGATGAGGCTGTTGGAACTGCTTCACAGGGGGAACTGTGAGACTCTGGGCACCAGAAGAGCTACCCGGAGGCCCAGGATGAGGGGAGTGGAGGGGGGTGATAAATAACGAAGAAGAAAACATAGAAACAAACTCAAAAAAGGAACAGAATAGGCTTCTGGCTTCTGGTAATCCCCCTGCACGTAAAAGCTATAAATTCTGAACATAATATAAAAAGCAGCTGTCCAAAGGTACCAGCAAGCCACGAAACAGGCAAATGCAGGAGTGGAGTCGGCATTTGGAAGAAGAGAACGGCAATGGGCAAGCTGCCCATTATTACTGCTTTTTGCTGGAAAACGGGGCCCAATTCCTGCCAAATAATAGTGACTAAAACTTGTATAGAAAACTTGTAGTCTTACTGGCATGAAGAACCCCGGGGGCAGAGTTCGAGTGGATTGCAGTAACTGGAAAGTAAGAGGGGATCCTGGAAAGAAGAGAAGTAAAGGGGGCCGCAATAGGTTACCGTGTATAAACTCTGCCCATATCACTGCTGACGCCCCCACCATGCATGCATGCAAGCATCCCAGAAAAGGCTAAAGGAACTCGACAACCATTTCTGTTAGTTCTCACTACGAGGAAGACAGCGTGGAGCTTGAGGTCCGTTAAGTTAGCTCCGAGCTTTGAAAAAATCAGTACTCTTCACAAGAACACAACAGAACCCAGAGGCTTTGAAACGCATTTTTCACAAGTTCTTGGATGCCACCCAAAACACTAAGCACATAGAGGAAGAACACGCGAGCCGAAGACAATTAATGGAGACTGACACTGAAATAACTGTGGTTTGAATTAGCAAAGATTTTATTTTTTGTTTGTTTTTAAATAGCTTTTATTGATTTCAGAGAGGAAGGGGAAAGGAGAAAGAAATAGAAACATCCATGATGAGAGAGCATCATTGATTGGCTGCCTCCCGCATTCAATGATTCTGGGGATCAAGCCCACGACCCAGGCATGTGCCCTTGACCAGAAATCAAACTATGACCTCCTGGTTCATAAGTTGATGCTCAACCGCTGAGCCATGCCAGCCGGGCAGCAGACAAAGATTTTAAATCAGCTATTGTAACTGTGCTCAAAGAGGAAGAGAAAGTTGAGTTCCTTTTAAAATGGAATTTAATTATTATTTTCAATTTACTTTGAAATATTTCATATATCAAGAAAAGCTTAGAAATAATGTGACAAACATTTCTGTACTTTTCGCCTAACTTAAGAAACAAGACTTGCCAAATACTCCTAATCTCCACCATATGCTCTTCTTTAAATGTGTTTCTATACATTCCCAATAGTAACTACTATATTGAGTTTTATCATTACTTTGACTTTTTAATATATGTACACTTACTGTTAAGAAAAACATAGCCTAATTTTGCATGGTTTTGAACTCTAACTAAATCGTATTATACCGTATGCTTTCCTCTGCAACTTATATTTTTTGCACAACATTGTGCTTTTTGATATTCATTCAGGTTAATGCACACACATCGCTGCTATTCATTCATTTTCAAGGCTCTACAATATTTTATGCACATATTTCCATTCACTTTTCACTCCCCCTTCCATAAATATTTGGGGTTGTTACAGTTTTTTGTTATGACCCCAAAATGCTGCTATGAACATTCTTATATGTGAATTCGTACTTACATGTTTCAGAGTTTCGCCAGAGCAATGTTCCTCAAGGTCAGTCCTGTACCAGCAGCCTCAGGATCACCTGGGATCTTGTCAGCAATGCAAATATTTGGACCCCACCACAGACCTGCTGAATTAGAGACCCTGGGGATGTGGATAGCGACCTGTTTTAAAGGGCTCCCCAGGAGAGTCCAATGCATAGCCAGGTTTGAGAACCACTGCTGGAGAACTGTATCATGGGGAGGGGTCCATGCACCTCCCAGGCCTGTCTAAAGCCATGGTACCAACTTACACTCCCACTCACCATTGTAGGAGTTTATACTCTTCACCATCCTTACCAACACTTCCTGTTCTGAGAATTTTTAACTTCCTGGCTCATCCAGTTTGTGCAAATGGTATCTACTGTGATCTCATTTTAGCCTTCCTTATATCTAGTGAAGTGGACTATTTTACTTATTCTTAGACATTCATATTTCCTTTTCTATGAACGGTCTGTACCTGTCTTTTGCCCATTTTTCTATTAAATTGTGTGTCTTTCATCTTATGAAGTCGTACACTCATCCTTGTCAGTTGGATGTTTGGCATCCAACTGTCTGTGGCTTTTCTTTTCACTTTTAAATGGTGTCTTTTGATAAGCAGAAGACTTTCATTGTATTGATGTAGACGAGTTGATAATTTTTCTATGTGTTTGTGTGCTTTGTATCTTATTTAAGAAATGCTTCCCTACCATTAGAAAATAAATATATTCTCTTTTTAAGTCTTAATATTTTGCTGTTACATTTGGGTCTTGTATCCACATTGACTTTATTTTGTGTAGTATGAGATAGAAATCCATTTTTTTCCCATATGGATAACTAATTTTCCCAATTGCATTGAATGTATAGATTCTGAGAAGAACTGACCTTATCATAATAGAGTCTTCCAGTTCATGAGTATAGTTTACCTGTCTATTTATTTAGGTCTTCTTTAACATCTATATACTAGTATACAAAAGCCCAACTGACTGTCTGACCATCCGACCGGTAGCTATGACATGCACTGACCACCAGGAGCAGACGCTCAACACAGGAACTACGGAGCTGCAGTGACTTGGCAGCTGAAGTTCTCAGGTGACACATCTGGAACCAGAGAGGAGGGAGCCCCCAGGATGTGTCACCTGAGAACCTCCCTCTCACAATCCTGCACCCTTCGGGGGATGTCGGAGAGCCGGTTTCAGTCTGATTCCCACAGACCATGCCAAGGGATCCCACCAGTGCACGAATCCGTGCACCAGGCCTCTAGTAGTTCTATCAAGTTCCATAACTTTCGGTAAATTTATTCCTCAATATATTACACATTTGGTTTCTTTGTGAATGATAGTTTTTAATCAATTTCTATATTTCCAAGTGTTTGCTACCGGAGTAGAAAAACATTATTGATATTTGATTTGAAGCCAGCAACTTTGCTTAATTTCTAAATGGTCAAAACAGACCATCTTTTATTTCTGGACTACAATAATTATTACAGGTTGTGGGAGTAACATCTAGAAAACTCTTGAGAAAAGACTTTGAGACCTTAGAATACTTCACTTAGTCAAGTAAAGTATTAATTGCCTTTGGCTCACATTTACAAAAGCAACAGAAAGGATAATCTCAGATTGACAAAGAGGCCGTACTCTAGAATATTAGAAAATAAATTAGAATTGTTAACTATTGTATGAAGATGCTACTGCAAAGATGAATCTGGGGTAATCACTTGTCAATACAGAAATAATTAGATAAGAGCTCAAAAAAAGTATTTGCCTTAAGTGATTAAAAAAATAGTACACAAAATAAATAAATACTTTACAATAAAATAGGGATCTTAGAACCTTAGATTTAGAAGTGAAGATGGAATCCAATATGCAAAATTTTGTCTTTCATGCAAAGAAGTAACCAGTCTATTGTTTAGATTAGATATTTATCATTTTAGAAGCTGTGAAATACGTTATATTTGACCAGTTGAATAAAAATATAGGTGTTTCCATTCCAAATGATTTTAAAGTATCCAAGGAGACAATATTGTGGATGTGATAAAAGGTATATAGAGAAGGGACAACAACGAGGTGTCGAAAAAGGAGAACTAATACCATGTAACGATAATAGTGAATATAGTTATGTAAATTCCCCAGAAGCTCATATTGAATTAAAAACAATGTTAATAATATTTTCCTTACTCTCTTTAAAACCAATGTGCTACAAATGTGATTAAAAATAAAACGATGGTTTTTTTTTTTTTTTTATAAACATAAAGTGTACTGAAGAGACCAAGTTTATTTGGGAAATCTTTCTGAAGATTTTTCCTTTCTGTGGCAGGATACAAAAGATATATTTCAACTGACTACAGAAAGTTCCTAAATCTCATTTATTTTATGTGTCTATCAACTACTTATGTAGTACTTACTCGTGCCATCTATCATTCTAAGTGCTTTCCAAAGAGAAACTCGACCTAATAGTCAGGACTCTGGTAGGAAACAGATGGCACACTCCAATCAGATAAACGAAGGTGAATTGATGAAGAGGAATATTTACAAAGGTGTGAGTGGGGTTTAGAAATGCAATATGGGTGGAGCAATATCCTGGCTAAGAGCAGCTGGGAGCCTATACCGCCCCAGCCCGCCTGCAGCGGCCCCAGGGAGTGGCCAGAGGTACCCAGAGAGTGAAGGGTGGCAGACAACCATGGCAACCTGGTGGGGAGGGAACAAGAGGTATAAACACCCCAACCTCACTCTCTTCCTGCCCTACCCCCCACTCTCCTGACAGGTGCTTCCCATTAGCCCCACAGGACAGAAAGCCAGAGGGCAAAGAGCTCACTGTTGCCCCTCTGTGGGCCAGCCTTCCCGGGAGCAGAAGCAGGGTGGAGGAGGGTCTGGAGGAGCAAAGAGAAAATACTCAGAACACTCATTCGTAATCCTATTTCGTAGTTACTGTCGGTGCATGAATTTTTATAGCAAACGATGCACAAAGAGGTTAGGTAACTTGCCCAAGATTGCACATCTGGTAAGTGATGGATACAGGATTTTAACCCAGGCAGTCCGGCTTCACTGCACTAGGCCTATCTCTCTTATGTCATTATACTATAACCTTATATACTAGTATCTTATAGCCATGCTCTATCTTCTTATAATTTCTTCTAACACTGTCTGATGTACTTGGACTTAAATGGTTGAAAAAAGACCACGGTCAGAGTCATTTTTGACTTCTTTCTACCACCTGTTTAAGGGCTGGGAGGCACTTTTATGTTATTGTGGACACTTAACTACCCAGGACTCCCATTATGATTCATAGATCATTTTGAAAATTGAGCAATTTTCATGATAGGCATACTTCCCAGCAGCTTCTTAGGATAGTTGGGACGATTACAGCCAGAGGAAACACAGGAGGTGAAAATTTGATATGATTTGTACGTTCAGTTGTAAATTCAGTTGTAGATGTGGACTGTAATTTCATTAAGTTTGTATACATGAAGTCTTTTAATGTTCCCATAGAATTGTAGAAATCTAGCAATTCTTAATCAAAGCACAAATCCTTTCTAGATTTTTTGGCAAATATTTTCAAATATTAAAATAACAACCATGAGTTCAATATAAAATAAGTGTGTTCCAGCAAACAAACGAAAGCATATTTTTAGGAAATATTTAGAGAAAAATATGTTAGCTTGTTGATTTCTATCATTAGCTGGGTGTTTTATGTGTGGTTTTTAATGTATTTTTACTGATTTCAGAGTGGAAGGGAGAGGGAGAGAGAGAGAAACATCAACGATGAGAGAATCATTGGTTGGCTGCCTGCTGCACATCCCACACCAGGTATCGAGGGCACGTGCCCTGACCAGAAATCAAATTGTGACCTCTTGGTTCATAAGTTGACACTCAACCACTGAGCCACGCCAGCCGGGCAGCTGAGTGTTCTCTTGAATAAATTACCTTCTAGAAGATTCAGATAATGGGGGATAAGTACAAGGCTAAAATGACTGCCAAGTCCAAGTCTGTGTTCCCGGAAGTTTTTGCATTGTTGAGTGCCTTACTGCTCCCCCAGAATGTTTACCGTTTTACATGTAGCTTCCCCGTCTTGTGCATTGTCATTCTACTCAATACTTGTCCACTACCCACTCCATGCCCAGGCCCTACCCTTCTCAGTCTCTCCTGGATGACACCTTGGCCTTTTTATACCTTTGAGCCTTTGCATTGGCTCCTCCCTCTGGCCTGAATGCCCTTCTCTTATACATGGTGACTCCTGCTCCCCATCTGGGAGACCAAATGCCACCTTTGTGCCTCTTCAGGAGACCTTACTGTATGGTGTTACCATGATTTGTTTGTTTATCCCTTTAACCCACACAAGTCACTTCGTAAAGGCCAGGACCCTAAAGTGCTAAGAGTTTTCAAAAAGTTGGTGAGTGAATAAGTGTTAATGAGCCAAATGAAGAGAATTGATTTTATATGATTTGGGGCCATCACACGAGGGCCAGAAGCCCTTGTTTCTAGGTCTGCGTATATCTGTGTGTCTGCCACCTGCAGGAAGAGACTCAGAGGACAGCTTAAGGGCATGAGAAATCATACCATCCTGCTCTGTGTTTTACTAAATATTAGAGTCTATGAGGTAAATACATGCTTGGCATAGTTCCCCAATAGACTTAACATTTCCTGTGTGAACTAGAATTCCCATGTCATTGATAGCTTTCTTAGCATTTTGCTTCTTATAATGATGCTCTCAATAAATTCATTCACTATTAGGTATTTCAAAAATCCTTTTTTCCCCTTGAAATATTAATGTTGATAGCATGTAATATTATTATATGTAAGCTCATTTTTCTCGAATAATTGGTGTTTACTGCATGTAACATTATACTTAAACTTGTTTTTCTTGAGATATTCATGTTTATTGCATGTAACATTATATTTAAGATCGTTTTTCTTGAAATATTAAGATTTATTGCATGTAACATTATATTTAAAATAATTTTTCTCAAAATTAAAAAAAACTGAAAAAAGTGTTAGGTATTCTAAAAATTATATTCTCTATTAAAGTATTCAAATGGTCCAAACATTATTTTAATTACCTTCCTCTGGATATTTATTAAAATCAGAATATGAGGCAGGTCCATGTTATCACAAATGGGCATGAATTTTTGGTTTAAAAAATATCCTTTAGTCCCCTGAGTGTCGCAACAAGCACAGCATCTGATTTTAATTTGTGTGTAAGAGCTGATCTTTTTTCAAGAATGAGTGAGACTTGTCCTGGGTTTCCTTTTGGGTCTCAAAAGATGCCTCCATCAGTAGGTGTTATTTCAAAGTGCTCCTACCTGAACTCTTCAGTTTCTACCCCTGTGGTCTACCTGCCTGCTCACCAGTCTCCACTACCCACCCCCGAGATCACTACCCACACCACTTACCTTAAATTCCATTTATGTTGAACCATTTTCTTTTAGCCCCTCTACCACTCACTCCTGACTGCCCCTCCGTTTGCTTTATTTGGGAGGGGGACAGAGGGAGGCCGAGTTCATGTGTCATATAGCTTCGGCATGGGGTGCTGGAGCTGGAGAAGTAACAGCCAAGTAGTAGCCTTCACTCTTCCCATCTTCCCCGAGGTGTTCCAGGCGAATGTGAGGCCTTCAGTGCGGTGGCATGTATACTAATTCCACCTGAGGTTTAGTTTGGTGAAGGTCTCTCAATGAAGTTGTCTTTTTCTTTCCTCTTTCTCTGTGGCCAGAGGAGCCTCCAGCATTAGTGACCGGCTGAGATGCTGAATATGGGAGAGTGTTTACACCATGAAGAAGTAGAACATTATCCTATTAGTAACCTAAACTGCAAGAGAACGAGGAAGGTCTTTAAATGTTTTTGAAATTAGAATCAGCTCATGCTAAAGAAAAGCATTTCATCAAGAGGCCCCCATATACAATTTGAGGACTTACAACTCAGTAATATTTTTCTTGGTTTCCAGAACTATGTTCCTATTTACTGAGAATTTGTGACTTAAAAGGTGTTATCTTCAATATCTCTTAAGTTGGCTAATGAGTTGGAATCTTTTTCTAAGTTATTAGTTTGACATGCAAGTATTTTCCTTCCCCTCATCTGCCATATGGCATACATTTATTTTTTAATATGAATGTGAATGAAAACTGATTTTGTTTAGGGAATTTGGAAGAATTTCATAACATCTCTTGGGGGAGTTTAAAATGCCCTAGAGTGAAAGAAACTAAGGTTGACACTAATCTAGATTAATGTTAATAGATACCAGGACAGGATTAATCATATGTTTTTGTGCTTTCTCTCATAAACAGAGTGGTTGCATTGCACATAATAGTTAATCCCAGTGTACTGACAATAACATTTAGTTCTTTACTATTTCTCTGAAGTTAATGCTCATGATGCAGCCATGACTCATTTTCTTCTTGTGGTTTATAGCTCTTATTTGGAAGTTAACAGGAAATGATTTATTGTTCATTTGGTAGCTTTCTAAGTTGCAGCAAAAATACACCCTCATGGTTTACTTAAATGAGCAATCATAAGATTTTAAACAAGTAATTTACAACTAATGATTTATAATCAGATAGGCTTTGCTATTAAAGAAACGCACAATGGATGAGAAAGCGGAAGATGAATGAACGGTAAGTGCTTGGTGCCTTGCTCTGTTCTTCGCGTGCTGGCAGTTCCTGTCCTGAATAACAACTTGGCTTTCCTATGTGGCGAGTTTCATTTTGGATGTTTAAAAGTTATTCTTTCCCGCCTTCCAGGGCCATGGGTGTTTTCTCTCGGAAGAAGACTAAAAGAAGATAAAAGAGGGTTTCGACCTAAGATACTAGTAATCCACAGGCCTTTGGAAGGGAAATGAAGATTCTATCAAATTCCAGTGGCTTCTTCTCCACCAGCTCTCAGAAGGATGCTGCTCCTTGAGCCTAGAGGTGAAGGAGGCAAGGAGGAGCCTTTCCTTGCAGCTTTGGGATGAGTAAATTACTCCACCACATGCAAACCCTCAACATACTTTTGTCCATGATGGGTCAGCATGTGAATTATGAGTTGGAAATGGTTGCTCAGTGAGTCATAGTCTCAAAGTGAATATAACTCGCCCCCTCTCCCCCCTTGCTAATAACTTGTGTTCTCTAAGCTCTAATTTTCTACTGAGACACCTATGGGACATTGCTTCTGCTTGGGCGAGAGCTTCTTAAAGGCTGGAGTTGTCCTTTTTCCTCTTTGTATCCTCAAGATCTAGAACCTGAAATAGGGAAATATTCTCTCACACGTGCACACACACACACACATGCACACACACATGCACACTGGTTACCAACTAATTGATCAAATGAATGGACATCGGTAAGTCATAGACAACTATACCCCCTTAAACCCTGTCAATAACATTTAGTATGCAAAGTGCAGCAATACATAAAATCAGGGCTTGTTGCCCTTGTTTCTTATTAATAGTTAAGAAATTATATTCCTCACCGTCTCAAACAGCCAGTTCTTGCTATTATTTTGGAATCCACCCCAGTTTTCCTGTATCAGCAAGATAGTAGTCCCCGTAATTCAAGCCATAGTCCCAATGAGCATGTCCTGTAGAATCTTGAGTTTGGGTCCCGCAAACAAAGATTACAGCTACTTTTGTAGTCCCCTTAAATGGTCAAGAGATCTAGCACTGCTGTGGCTTTCCAACGGCCTTGGCAGACACAGACCGAATGTTCTAGAAGGTCCTAGTCTTATTTTTTTCCTTTGCAGCTAGAAATGATCTTTCATTGTTAATAACAGTTTCTGAAAATGTTAGGAATGTTGAAAACAAAGGATACATGTGGGAGTGAGATGGAGGATAGGGTTGGTCCCACAGTTTTGCAAGTGGATTAGATGCTGAAGTCAAATGTTTCCAGATTATATTGTACTTTGCAGGCATCGAGCGAGCCAAACAAAATAAAAAGAACCCTGCCGCTGCTCCTGCCCACGTAATTTATTCCTGCTTACTTCACAGAAACATTGCTCTTCCAAATTTCCAGGTTAATCTTTAATTTTGTAATTACATTAGTAATGAGTGTGAATTAGCATAATTAATTGAGAATAATTAACACACTTAATTGAGAATTATTTATTCAGGAATTTAGAATATCATAGTGTTCCATATGGATCATCTAAAAATGTCAGTTGGGCCCTAACTTGTTTGGCTCAGTGGATAGAGCGTTGGCCTTAACTGGTTTGGCTCAGTGGATAGAGCGTTGGCCTGCGGACTGAAAGGTCCCAGGTTCGATTCCGGTCAAGGGCATGTACCTTGGTTGCGGGCACATCCCCAATAGGAGGTGTGCAGGAGGCAGCTGATTGATGTTTTTCTCTCATCGATGTTTCTAACTCTCTATCCCTCTACCTTTCTCTCTGTAAAAAAATCAATAAAATATATTTTTTACAAAAAATAAAGATGTCCATTGGACCTAAAACATCAAAAATTTTAGAAATCATTCACCTTGGACATATTAAAACTTGTGTCTTTTAGTCCTTTATGAAGAGACAAAAGGAAATTATTTCTAAGCATTATTTTGTCATGCTACATTTCTATTTCTTTCCTAGATTACAGGCTAATTACTAGTGATTAGAATCATAGCTAAAACTATTCCCATTAAAAACACATAGAAACAGTAAATATTGTCTTAATTATCTCAAGGAAATGAGATTAAAGATAGCTCTTCTTGACTAGAGCATAATTGTGTCAAAATTCCATATCTGGGGCATAACTCATGTTTAGGTTTAGGGTGGGAAGGGGGATGCAGGTTATGACTCACACTTATGACAACACTGTAAACTCTTTGATCTCCTTTATTCAGGCTCTCTACATACCCCAAATCAAATATAATTTATTTAGTCTTTCCAAATAGACTTTTTTCAGTTTGGGCTATGAAAACCATAGTTTCTTACCATGATTCCTATCTAAAGAGAAAGCCTCATAGCTAATGTATCAGCACTCTCAAGAATTGCATTTAGCCACCTTGAAACCTGTGCTATGGGTTCCCTTTTTTGGTCCACTTGAAATTGTGGAGGAGGGATACTGGAGGTGCTGAACACTAAGACTGATTTTTTTTTCTGGCTGGGAGAATGAGGAGGCCACTTCCTGATTTATTCAAGAGAAATATATGAGCATCCTGAATAATGCTGGAAACAGAAAGCCTACAGGGAAGATTACAGAGAAAAAACTCAGAGCAGTGACAGCCATCACTCACCAAGGAGGACCTGGCAGGAGGGCGAGGAGAACAAGGATGTGGGGAAGTTCTAGCTGGGGCCTCCTCCTCCCCCTGTCCATGCTTTACATAAGCAATCAATTGAGAGGCATTGAAAGCTGGGTGAGTTCAAGCAAGCCGTGTCAGGATAGCCAGCCCCACCCCCTGGATCCTCCAGATCCACACAAAGTCAGCCAAGTGCCCAGGCCCAGGAACCAGAAGCTCAGCTCTTATTTTCCAGCATGTCCACCATCATGGACGGTGAAAGGCAAGTCACGTGACAAGATGACGACGGTTCAGAGTTGTCACAGTTGTCTCTGATGAGGTCATTGCTTGGGTTTGGGGCACAGGTTTAGATCCTGGCTTTACCACATATTAGTTATATGACTTAACCTCCTTAAATTTTAGTTTTATCATCTGTAAAATGGAGGTGATAATAGTACCTAACTCACAGAGCTGTTCTCAGAATAAAAATAGTAAGGGCTGATATTTACTGAGCATTACTGTGTCTGGCACTGTGCCAATCTCTTGCCATGTGTTACCTTTTGTCTTGACACACTCTTATTATTGGATCACTAGTGGCCCAGTGCACAAAACTTATGCACATTAAAAGGGGATTAATTACAGGAAATATTTTAATATTGTTATTTGCCCTTTCTCTATAATAGAAGTGTCAGAGATGAAAGGAAATTAGCAAAATGTATATGAAAATCTTCCTCCTGTCAGAGTCTGGGGCGCACCATGGGATCCAGAGTCAAATCCCTGCCCACCCACATGTGCCTCAAAATTGTGCAAGACCCAGACCTGACTGGCCCCCCCATTGGGTTAGATCCAGACTCGGCTGGTCCCACCCTTGTCAAGCCCTGCTGGGCAGGGGAAGGGTCCCCTGGCCCGGTGCTGGGTGGGGGCATGGCCTGAGTTCCCCCGGCCTGGTGCCAGGGTGAAGGTGCAGTCTGAGGTCTCCTGTCAAGCCCTAGGGAGGGGAATGCAGCCTCAGGTCCCTGCTGATTGCTCATTAAGGCTCATTATGGGAACTTATCCTCCACTGTGGGTGCAGCCATCTTGTTTTATGGAAATCCCTGCCTCTGTTGTGGGCGCCACCATCTTTGTGCTGAAGCGATGGTCAATTTGCATATTCCTTCTTTATTATATAGGATTGGTCCGGGTATCTCTGCTTTTATTTAGTTATTATGTTTAATAATGCAGTAGGCACCTGTGAATCCACTGCCCAAAACTAAAATTAGAAGTTGGACAATAACATGAACCTATTTATTTTTAGTTGATTTCAGAGAAGAAGGGAGAGGAAGAGAAAGATAGAAACATCAATGATAAGAGAAAAATCATTGATCATCTGCCTCCTACAGGCCCCACACTGGGAATAGAGTCCACAACCCAGGCATGTGCCCTGACCAGGAATTGAACTGTGACCTCTTGGTTCATAGGTTGATGCTCAACTGCCGGCAGGACATAACATGTATCGAAATAGGTAGTTCCTCCATCCCATCCACAACCCACCTCAATTATCTGTCTTAATATTAATATTACTTTCATTTTTTAGATGAGGAAACTAAAGCTTAATAAGATGAATGACCTTGCCCAAATACATTCATCTAGGAAGAGGCAAGGCCTTGATGAAGTGAAAAAAAATCCATGTAGTATCTGACATAGGGCACAAGCATAACAAAACACTCCAGAAATGATGACGATTATCATTCCCATGTATCTACCTAAAAGTATTGCGATGTTACATACTATGGCAGTAGAGGGAAGCAGGAAGCTACCATTGACACTGGGGTGTGGATGGCTGGCAACCCTAGGTGTGGCTAAGGCGACACTAGCACTGTGCACCAGGCTGCAGAGAATTGGTCCATTACCCTCTTTAGCATGTATCTCAGGGTTCCTAGCTTCTGTTCCAATAAGTACAGCACTGGACTGAGACTGAGGAAATGTGTGTGCTAGCCCATGGTTGAGTACACCTGGAATGTACACGGAGGTGAACATTTTCCATGTGACATCCTGGGAGATCAACAATCAGGATACGTGGCAACCCGATTAATTTTCTCTCAGGGGTAGGCATCACAAAGATTGTACAACCTGTGCTCCAGGGCATGCAGGGGGTGCAGGACCTGGCGGAGGGGTTCTCATTCTCCCCTCAGCTCAGATATTATTGGAGCCGATGGAGATGCAAAACCAAAGGCATCACTCTTATTTTTACGTTCATTTCTCAATTAGGTTGAGATCTTGAGCAACCACACCAGCAGAAATACTCAATGGGGGAGAGAGAGAGGGAGAGAGAGAGAGAGAGAGAGAGAGAGAGAGAGAGAGAGAGAGAGAGAGAGAGAGAGCGCTTTTATGTGGTCAATCCCCAAAATGAGAATAGAAGAAGTATTCTCACGAAAGTGTCTTGTCTCACATTTTCAAGAAAATTATTGCAACCATTTTCTGAACGATTGTAGAGGTGAAAGCGCCATTGATGACAAAGGAAATTCAGGACACCAAGAAGATGTGTTCTCAGAGAGTCCAGTGAGATGAGGTGTAAGGACCTCAGATGCATGGCTCCTATTAAATTAACAAGAGCTGTGCTGCTAAACCCCCTCGTGACACTTCGCATATAACCTGGGAAGGGTCATCAAAGCACCAGCATCACTCTGATAAACTTGTCACCAGGTAAAAGAAAATACGTGGTGAAATAGAAAGTAATTATGACTATAAAAACCTTTTACCATAACTAATTAACTATGAGCGCCTCAGAAACTATGTGTCGACAGCACCGTATGTCTAATTATCTTTTTTCACTTCAGAATTGTGATGTTGAATAATGAAGAAAACATTACCTGATGAAGTCTTTTATTTTATGATGATATCTCTAGAGACAGAGGAGACACAAAGGCGCAAATGCCATCTTCAATTACATCGTGGCCTTGGCAAGCTTTAGCTGGTTTTGATTGGCACAGAAGCCACATTATTTTTAAAAGCTTAGATAAAGGAGAAAGGGAGGGAAGGAAGGAAGGAAAGAATGGGGGGGAGAAGGGAGGGAGGGAGGGGGACCAGGGAAGGGAGGGTGGGAGGGAGGAAGAAAGGAAGGAAATAAGGAGTGAAGGAAATGAACAGGAAGGGAGGGAGGAAGGGCAGGGAGGAGGAGATTGTGGTCTTTATAAAATGACCACATAGCTGTTTAAGCATTCTGTATCAATCCCGGGCCTAAGAAATCCTTTTCACATGTAGAAAGTCAGGCCATAGCTGTTTGCCTACAGCCCACTCTGTTGGGCACTGTGGCTTGGGTTTTGCCCGTTCCATTAAAATGTCTCTCCCCTCCCCGCCCCATAATGAACCCCTCGAACTAATGCAAACCAGACAGGCGTGGACCTATATGACAGAAACAGGAAGGTGGGCATTTTTCTTTGGCATGTGTATAATCTTTTGAGCTTGTGAAGCCATGGCTCAGATCCATACCTGCAGGCACATATGGGTACAACCAGACATGGGAGAGAGGGCATTTTCTGCCTTTGCCTGTTCCCCAGCCAGTGCCCACCTTCCAAATATCCCTTCATCTCTGCCTGAGCTCGGGAGAAGATTTAAACAGAATGGCTATTACGCAGCATTTTACTTGCACATGAAGCCATCCCTGTCTTTGGATGCTTCATGCAAGGCCCTTTAGAGTCCAGGGAGAGATAGAAACATCAATGAGAGAGAATCACTGATTGGCTGCCTCCTGCATGCCCTCTACTGGGGATTGAGCCCGCAACCCAGGCACATGCCCTGAACTGGAATCAAACCGTGACCTCCTGGTTCATAGGCTGACACTCAACCATTGAGCAACACTGGCAGGGCTCAACAATTAAATTTTGAGTACCATAAGAGTAATTGAATAATAACCCAAATACGGTGAAATATATGTACATAATTGAATATAATACCTGATATTTTGCAATCCAAATACTTTCTGATGTGACATATTGTTCTGTGACATCCCTCTGAAGCGTATGGGAAAGGTAATGTGTCATGCAAAGCATTTAATTAGTAAACTCACTTTGACAGTGTTTCAAAGGTATTAAGTGGAATAATATAAAATTTAACTGTGACATGTTAAACATACTCTTGGAGCAGGTTCATAAAAACACCAAAGATGAACGATGATTCAAAAACTAAACAACAGGGGATCAGTTTATGGCTTACTTAGCCAAATCAGCAATCTGGAAAAGATACCTCTTAAATTTCAACTGAAAGCTTGACAGAGAGGAAGACAGCCTGACCTCCATGGTTAATAAATTCCATAAGGAGAGCACAGACATTAAAAATGCCCCCTAGCTCAATGTCTTCAGCCAAAAAGAACTAATCCAATTGACCGAGAACAAAGAAAACGACCGGGGAATGGCTGGTTCCAGAATGTCTCTGAGGTATTCAAAACCACGTCGGTCTGAGGCCTTGTAAGTGAATAACGAGGCCTTTCCACATAATCCTGAGCTTCGCAGGTAGCCAGTGGAGGTCTTTACAACCAGGGTAATGTGATTGTCATGCTCGGTGTCAGTCAGAATGTCAGTAACCGAGTTCCAGACCAACAGGGGTCCCTTGACAAGTCCATTAGGAGACTCCCCTGGAACACTGACATGTGGGCACAGCGTGGACCCCTGGAAAACAGGACTCCTACACAGGGGTGGGGAGTTGCGAGCAGAGGACAGCAGCCGTGGGAAGGCTGGTGCATCGGGCTTTAAAAAGCGTACTTAGTAAACAATCAAATGGGAAGTCTAAAAGGTATGTCAGGGCCGAAGATAGAGTGCAAATTCATAATAGAAATCTTGGAAGCTAACAGCCTTCAAAGCTCCAGGTCTGGGCAATTTATGGATTTGCGGGAACGGTGAGAACCCAGAAGCAATAGGAGTTTCTTCTTAGTGTGATTTATCATCAGCTTTTAATAGTTAGGCAGAGAATATCTGGAGGTTAGGTGGTTAGAGAGTGAATTTAAGTTTCAAAAGGGTAAAGGTGACTACATTTTTTATATGTATACTGGAGGCCCTTGCACGGGTCCCTCGGCCTGGCCTGCGGGGATTGGGCCAAAACCAGCTCTTTGACATTCCCTGAGGAGTCCTGGATTGTGAGAGGGCGGTTCTCAGGCGATGCACCCCAGAATCGGGCTTCCTCCTCTCTGGTTCTGGGTGCTTCACCCAAGAACCGCAGCTGATAAGTCAACAAAGCTCTGCAGCTCCTGCATTGAGTGTCTGCTCCCTGGTGGTCATCGCGTGTCATAGCTACTGATCAGATAGTCAAGTGGTCGGTCGCTTAGACTTTTATATATATAGATAATATCTAATACTAGGGGCCCGGTGCACAAAAATTTGTGCACTCGGGAGGTCCCTCAGCCCAGCCTGTGCCCTCTCGTAGTCTGGGACCCCTTGGGGGATGTCCACCTGCTGGCATGCCTGGCCAGCCTGGGTGAGGGGCTGATGGCTGTTTGCAGGCTGGCCATGCCCCCCAGTGTGGGCCCTTATCCCATTGGGGTGTGGCCAGCCTGGGTGTGGGGCTGAGGGCCGTTTTCAGGCTGCCCACAGTCCCTTCAGGGTTCGAGTCCCTACTGGGATGCCTGGACAGCCTGGGTGGGGGCTGAGGGGCATTTTCAGGCTTTCAGGCTGCCCACAGCTCCCATTGACCCAACGTCCCAGCAAGATTGGCTGGAAGCAGGTTTGTGGGGTTTATTTATCTTCTATAATTGATACACTGTTGCTTTAAGCCAGGCCTAGGCAGGTAACAAAGCCTCCTGTTGGCTTCAGCTCCGTGGCTTCTATAATTGAAAGAATGTTGCCTTAGCAGAGGCCCAGCCGGCCTAGGCAGACAGTTTACTCCTGGTGCAACAGAAGCCTGCTGTTTACTCTAGCTCCGTGACTGCCGGCCTCCATCTTGGCTGGGTTAATTTGCATACAGTCACTCTGATTGGCTGGTGGGCATGGCTTAGGCATCCTGGTGAAACAGTCAATTTCAATATTACTCTTTTATTAGATTAGATTAAATATTTTAAATGCATTGAATTCCTTTTTTTAAAATGGTCCAAGAGCTGTGTGTGTGTGTGTGTGTGTGTGTGTCAATTTTCCAGTGCAAATGCAAATATTGTACTAGATCTTTACAGACTTTATATTGAGAAAGCAAAAATACTATTAGTTGAACACCTAACATTCTAGTCATAGTACTAGTACTCAACACACATTCTTTCATTCTCATTTTGATGTGACAAGGTAGGTAGAATTAGCCACAAATACAAAGTAGGGAATGCCAGCGCAGAGAGTACAGCATGCTGCTCTAGCTCCTGACCCCTCAAAATCCATGCACAGATCAGCAACATCAGCACCGTGTGGGAAATGACTAAAATGGCACAATCTCAGGCCCCAGTCCAGACACACTGAATCAGAACCTGCCTCCTCGGGAGCTATAGACTTACACCAAGTCTCTTCTCTTGGTCACTTGCATGAGTTCTCAGAGAGAAGCTGGGGAAAAGGCAGACCAGTGACGTGACCAGGCTCAGGGCCTGCCAGCCAGCCCTGCCACGCAAATGAGCAGCAGCCGAAGGGCCCTCACGTGGAAAGTGCACACACAGCAGGTTCCTAGAGAAAGCCACCTGGTGAAAAGTGAAGAAATGAGACGCTGCTGGCTGGCTCTGGCAGGGAGCACCAGAGCTCATGGACTCTCGGGAAGTCATTCCACAAACAAATTATTGAGCAACAACTGTCTATGACGAAATAGAGGTTAAGACAGTAGGTTCTGGAGCCAGACGGCCTGGGTTTAATTTCAGATCTGCTTCCTAAGCTTGGGTGACTTGTTTCATCTCTTCCTCTCTCAGTGTCTTCGTTTGTAAGATGGGGATGCCGAGGGAGCTGTGGGGAGGCATGCAGAAAGCGCTGCACGCATGTTAGCTATCTTTATTTCCTGTGTTGTGCTGGGGGCTACCTGGAGTGTGGAATGAGACTAGCGTGACCTCTGCCTTCCCATCAAGGAGCTTGGCTTTTGGAGGGGAAGCCGATCTGATGAGGTATAATTGTGATAAGGGCTACGCAAGACTACAGGGCAGGCCCTGGCCAGGTAGCTCAGTTGGTTAGATCATCACCCGAATATGCCACGGTTGTGGGTTCAACCCTAAGTCAGGGCACATAGGAGAATCAACCAATGGATGCGTAAGTAAGTGGAACAACAAATGGCTGTTTCCCCCCTCCCCTCCCTCCTTCCCTTCCTCCCTTCTTCTCTTTCTCTAAAGTCAATCAATAAAAAAAAGAATACAGGGCACTGTGGAAATAGGTAAGAAGAGTTCACCTTTATCAAAGGAGTTGGCCTATTTCTCGTCATTGACCTTTTATTGTGGTCTCAAGTTTGAGTAGGCAGGCCCTTCCTGGTATAAACAACAGCACTGTAAACCCCAATGACGATGTGACCACTGAAGAACCTGAAAGATGGTGTGTAGGGGTGAGTGCAGAGAGCCAGGTGGTTCTGGCACAATGGAGGAATCAGCAACCTTGGAGCACGCCTGTAGAATACCTGGATGTGCTGGATACAGAGTAAAACATGTTCTCTGTACTGCAGAGAATTCCTAAGAACGGGAAACCTGCCGTGGCTGGAATTAGAGAGTAAACCAGTGAGCTCTGCCGCAGTTCCCCTCCTAGAAGTTACTGATCTCAGTAACCCCAAGGCTTGGAGACACGTGTCAACTCGTGTTTAGCTTACCTCACAGGGTGTCCCCAAAAACTGTGTACATGCCTTAACGGCTGATTTCTATTACAATTTGAAAATGAAATGTAGTTTAATAAACACTGCCTTTATCATCACTCAAAGTGTGGATGGGGACACCCCGTAGATGCAGGTGGTTACATATAGAAATATGGCTAGGTATATGTTTGTACACGGTTTAGTATATACACTCAACGGAGAGGTGCTAGGAATCATGACACCCTAATAGCCATGAGCACACCCAGCGCCCAGATTTTGGTTTCAGTCTCCAGTGAAAGGAACCAGAGCTCCTTACAGGAACAGCTGGCTCTAGCAGCCGGGGCAGGAAACATACCAGGTGATGCTAGAGCATCTCACCGCGGAGTGCCAGAGAGGTCCCTCTGCGCAGTATGCCTCCAGGATAAAGCCAGAGGAAACACTCGCTTCCTTGTTTCCCAGAAAAGAACTAGACCCCACACCCAGGCAATAAATAAATCCGCGGGGCCTTTTCTTGCTTTCTGCGCTGACTCTTTGGCCAGGATCTCCTCTTTGCTCGTCTCCCAGCGGTGCGACCTAACTTTCCGCCCCACCCTGGCTCCACTTAGAAGCTCTCGCTGAGACATCTGCCGAGGCCAGCCCTCTGAATGTGTTTCGGATTTGGTAGCTGAGCGCTCGGATGGCATGTTTTCATCCCTGGCTCTCTCCGCAGAGGAAGTGAGGAACAGGCCCTCTGTCGTAAATGTGAGTGAACATAACAGCATGTTGGGCAGAGCCTGCGAGAGGCTACAAGAATAAGCCCCCGGATTATAAATAAGTCAATGCCTATTAGTGTTTTGCGCACTGACATCCTGTCCACATACAGAATATGCTTACGAGGGAGAGATTTCCATTCTGAGGCTCGAGGCCGTGGTGAAGTGACTACACACAAATTTTCTTTTAATCATCCCCCTCCCCCACCTCCCCCAGCTGGGAATGATTTATAATGGGGCGATTTTAGAGTTACTAGGTGCCAAATTTTAAATTCTTCATATTGTAGGTGAGAAAACCAAGGTGAAGAGCTGCCTTGCTGCTGCATATACAGTGTATAAAGATTTCGTAAAAATGCCATTTACGCAAGACGAAAACCTTAGTGTCGCTCCGAAGAATTATTTAGTATTTTTAAAGTCTTAATAAACATCGGCTTTTAATAAAACTTTACTATAAACCCTTTGGGATAGAAGGGATCTAGATGGATCTGTGGTTTATCTCTGCAGAGGTCAGTAAGGAAATAAGGGTACCTTCTTCACCCTTTCTCGCATCCCAGGTTAACGACTAGGAACAAGGGGTGGGACACTGAAGCTCTGTGATATGTTTGCGTATTTCTAGAAAAAGATGATACGTGAAAGTCCAAACTTCCCAAACAGGTGCATTATGGGACAATTTTTTTTAAAATTATTATCCTCACCCAAGGATATTTTCCCATTGATTTTTAGAGAGAATAGAGAGGGAAAGATAGAGAAACACTGACATGAGAGAAACACACTGATTGGTTGCCTCCTGCATGCGCCCTGACCAGGGCCAAGGCTGGGGAGGAGCCTGCAACCACAGTACATGCCTTTGATCTGAATCGAACCCAGGATCCTTAGGTCTGCAGGCCAATGCTCTATCCACTGAGCTAAACTGGCCACAGCAGGATAAATCTTTACAGTGGAAAAAAATTATCTAACAAAATTAATTATTCCAGGGCTCAGTCCTATAACAAGCTATCCAGTATTTCTAAAAATCATTTGCATCAAAAAGTTCTAGGTAAGCTCCATACGACTGAAATGAGAAGGGAAGTTTACTAGCACCTGGTTATAAATGCAAACACCGAAGAATTCATTAACCCTGATAGACGCAAACTCTCTTCTAACATTTATGTTTCCTTAAAGTGCAATTAGTTTAATTTTTTTTCCCAAGGTGTTTGCTCAGCAAGTTATACCTGTAATCTTGTCTGGTCTTTTGAAGAGAAAGAGGTAAAACTTCAGCTTCAACAAAGGGCCCCAGAATAAACTGAAGTCTGTATTTTACTGTCAACAGAGTTCAGCAAATGCATGATCTTTCCTGCACGGAAACTCCCGCCTCGTCTCCTTGTCATCAACTGTCACGAGAACTCTTTCCTGCCATCGCGGGTCAAGACAATTACAATATGGTTTCTTCTGCTTTGAAGAACTCGCCCTAATACAGTCCTATCCGATTGCACATATATTTTCAGGGGCGTTTCTCAAATGTTTTGTGCTTAAAAGAAAGTTCGTGAAAGTGCAGAGGTTGATGGTGGAAGTTCAGTGCTCTGCAAGACGCTTCATTTCCCTACCGTCTCTCACCAGAGACGCTGCAGCGCTGAGGGGCGGACGAAGGGATGGGCTCGGGACCCACCCAGAGGAGGACATTTCCCTGAGGCTCTGCGTTAAGATGATGAATGGGTGGGCCATCTGGCTTCAAACAAATGACAAAGAAACACCATAACCGATGGAGAGTGTTTCCCGTTTTGTTATATGGTCCATTTTTGACCCTGTAGATACACAGGTAAAGGAAATGTAGATGGTTTCTGACATTCCAAGATCAAAGTTCTGAGGACACTTGCTATACTGACCTTCCCACTCTGGCAGCTGCCGGCCCGGGTGTAGTTTTATGAAAACGAGGAAGGCCTGCCTGGCGCGGCCTCCCCCCTGCCCTCCTCCTGTGTGATAAACAATAAGTACAACCGGAGTCCAATTAAGCCACTTCACTTTGAAGTGACTTTTCATGCCTTCTTAGCAGATTAGGGGTCTTATTTTTGTTTTTGCTCCGACTCAATTACATGTACACGTTCGGAGCAGGAGAGGGGACATTTCAAACACGTTCAGCTTGGTCTAGGGTTGGGGTCAGAAATGCTGCTGCTCCCACCCCAGCCGGCAAACATCTGGCGCCCCAGATGGGAGTAATAACAACCCTCCCCTGATTTTCATAACTGCATTATGGAGGATGTGCGCTGGCTTCCTCCTTGGGAGTTTAATTCACACCAATACTGTAAGGGAGATTAGAAAGCAAAAAACGGAATGAAAGAAAACATTTCTGACAGCACAGAGCTGAGGTTTCCTGCTCCCATCGTACAAAAAATCCAAGCTGATTGTCGCCTATAGCAGATCTTTGAGGCTTATTTCGTGAATCAAATGCGCTATGTATAATTCCCTTGCAGAAGCTCAATATGCACCTCCAAAAATGCCCATGTGTAGGTTTCATGTTTTTCCTCTAAAATGATTTTCTTTGGTGAAATCGTTTTTGTAAAATAAGCTGGAAATCAAGCCACATCAGAGAGCTGTTCCTTTGTTCGAGGTCACCATCCAGCCTCACTTGAAATATTCACATTAAGAGATGCCCTAGGTGTTGCCTCACCAACTCTTTCTAACCTCTGCACTAAGAAGAAATCGTGCTATTTTTCTTCTTTATTCCTCTCTGAGGTGACTTTCTACAGTATTGTCCAGGTTTTCTGTAGTGAGCAAGTCAGGGACTCTCATGCTGACTGTCAGCTCCTGGTAGAAAGGGGTTTGGGGAGAGAGGGAGCCAGAGAATCACAAAGCCAAAGCTGGACACGGCCTGCAGCCTCTGATAGAGTTATCTGCATTTGGAGAATTCAGTGAGAGGCAGCGTCAAGTGTGAACTCAGGACTAAACAATCCAGCCTAGGAAATAGACTACCAACTACAAGTGCCATGAGCATGAAAGTTTTGGGCCCTTTTGTTGACTTGTGTGTTTGAAGCATCTGGAAGAGTGCTTGGTACATAGTGGGCACTCAATAAATAGTTGAATGAATGAATGAATGAATATTGTGCCCAGCTTCTTTTTTTAAAAATATATTTTTGTTGATTTCAGAGAGGAAGGGAGAGGGAGAGATAGAAACATCAATGATGAGAGAGAATCATCGATCCACTGCCTCTTGCACGCCCCACACTGGGGATTGAGCCGTAATCCCGGCATGTGCCCGAACCAGGAATTGAACCGTGACCTCCTGGTTCAAAGGTCAACGCTCAACCACTGAGCCACACCAGCTGGGTGCGACCAGCTTCTTGATCAAGATCATAAGCCAGCCAGGAATCAGACTTGACTTTCTTGTGCGCCCTACATCACCAAGGTTGACAGCACGAATTAGTGGAAAGAGCGCCCACATCTGCCTCTTCACAGACCCACTTATGTTAGCTCAGCCAAGTAACTTTATGGCTGGATTTCCCAGAGCAAATATCTCAGAGCCCTAGGTTTCTCATCTGTAAACTGACATAATATTGGACCTACCTATGTCACACGGTTTCATGCATATCAAAGTAGACAGTGTTATGTCAGACTCAAAGTGCTGTGAAAATATTGTTACTCTCAGCAAATGGACTCTGAGATGTGACCACGTTATTAACGGAGGTGCTGGCTGCAGGAGAGTTTAGGCAGGAGTCTGGCAGGAGCTGCTGCTCCAGGGTGATGAGAAGCTCTGGCCGAGGGCATGCTGGGAGCCATGACCTGAACTGCTCCTGAGCTGGAGCCATCCTAGCAGAAGCCGAGGAAACAAATGCAACCCATAGGCAAATAAGTTACTGAAATGTCTGACATTTTCCATCATTCACATTCTACTGTAAAGTACTTTGATACCATTGCTTCCCCCCAATATCTAGCACAGGGTGGTTATAAGGACGGATATGCAGTTTGATAGGAAATGGGGAGGAGACTATGTAAATAATATAACTACACAGATGAGATCTCCGTGCAAGGGATCCTAAGACGGTCCTCAAAAATCCTTCCAACTGACTCGCGGCTGTGGACAGTTGCTGCGTGTGTGGATGGATGCCCATGAATGTCAGGCTCTCATTCGGGAAATACCTTCACAAAATAAGGGGCCACGTGTATGCATTTTGTTTAATGTCATCAGCTGGTGTTTTGTGGTTGGTGTTTGTGTTGGTTCTTCCTACGTGACAAAGTGAAGCAAGTGTGAGTGTGTGAAGGAGCGTTTCCCGAAACTACAAGGACCTCATCGTGTTTGCAAACAATCCACTGCGACTGGGTTGAGAGCATCTCGTCCTGGGTTACATCATGAAAACTGACTACACTTCAGCCACGCAAATGAGCGCAGGTTTATTACGGAGCCTGTGTACAGACTGCAATGAACATCCTTTAAAGGATCAGCATTGAGCTTTCTTACTAGTAAGAGGAAACAGTTCAGTAACAAAAGGGAAATGTTTAATTCCCCCTTTGAATTTGATGGAACCTTAAAAAAAATCAACTTTTCTTTTCTTGACCAGAACCTATAGTTCAGTTAGTTTTTGCTGAAAAAAAAAAAGGAACATTGGGATCATAGACTGAGTTGCGTGCATGGTTTTCTGTCTTAGTAGATTTCTAAGTTTCTTGAAGGAAAGACTGCTGGATCTCTCTGGTCAGGTGTGGGAGGGCATGGGTAGGAGAGAAAAGGGGGAGGGAGGGAGAGGGAGAGGGAGAGGGAGAGAGAGAGAGAGAGAGAGAGAGAGAGAGAGAGAGAGAGAGAGAGATGGGGATAGGATACAGGACACTTATACCATGCCATCCTCATTATTTTAAACTCTACATGCTTAGAGCACAGATTGTACATGGTAGTTTTCCCCAAAGTTGTTTGCTAAACTGAATTAGAGCTCATTTCAACACATTCAAATTTATTAATTTAGCAAATGCATAGCACTAACTAGGTGTTAAGCACTCTTCTAAGTACTTTACTTGTTTAATAGACAGCTGGACCATGAATATTAAAAATTTCATGTAAGACTTTCTATTGAGAATTTTAGATCTCTATGATGATATCTTTATTCACAGATCAACACAATCTGAATTTAATTACTCTCAGGATGAAGTTTTATATTTGTAATTTTTCTTTGATTATGAAAGTAATACTGTTCATGTAAAAATTTAGGAAAATACAGAAAAGTATAAAAGAGACAATACAATTACTCCTCACAAAGATAACCCTCATTAGCATTTTTCATGAGACATATTTTAAATATCTCTGAAATAACTAGCTGCTCATTCTATCCAAATGACACCCCCAGTCATTTGCTATCCTATTACCTATTATATTGCTGTCAGGTATTTATCACTATCTAAAGTCATTCCATTTATTCAATTGTCACTTTCCTGTCTTCTGCTATTAGAATTGATACCCATACGTCTCAGTGCTGGGTACATGGCTGATGCTCACTCAATAAATGTTCCTTAAATGCATTTTCTTTCTCTGTTGTGTATAGGATCATGGTGACCAATTCAGCATGATTCCTACATCATTGTGTTTTGGTGTAATCACAACTTCTGAAATTATTTTACTCAGGGTTTCTTAGGCTCAACATTGAAAAAAAGGGAGCATTTTGTCTAAAATTTAATGACCACCATGTCTGAAAAAAATTCTGTACAGAATAAAGTAGTTATGATAATGTTGTAAAAATACTTTTAAAAAATGCAAGTGAAGTCTTCTTCATTTAGGATTTTAATGGATTAATCCTCTCCCTTCTGGGAATAGCATGGGCAGAAACTTGACAAGGCAAATCTTAAATGAGAACATATTTAACAAGGTCAATAGAATGTCATTGTCATACATCCTATAAAGCCCAAGTTTCTCTATTTCTCCAAATGCTTGACAGGACAGCCTTGTTAAGTAAAAAAATTTAAAAACTCAAAAATTTGCAGTTTTTCCCCCCTTCCGAATGTTTGTTAAGGCATTATTTATATCTGAGAAAGCATCAGTTTTGCACATACAGCATGATGAAATTTAGTACCGGTATCAAAATACTATAGAACACCTAATTAACCGAGCCTGGTACCAAAGTATTACATCAAAGTACTGGTATCAACATCCTATAGAACACCTCTCCCTAAAAAAGTCCTTCATATCCTTTTGCACTCCCCACCCCCGCACCTGCCAACCTCAGGCAACCAGTGATGTGTTTTCTGTCACTATAGTTTTATCCTTTCTAGAATTTCATATACATGGAATCATTTAGCATAACATTTTTAGATTTAATCCCTGTTGCATATATTACCACTTTGTCCTTTTTATTGCTAAGTACTAGTTCACTGTACGGATATACCACTATTTGTTTATATAGTCATCAACTGTTAAACATTTGGGCTGCTATAAACAACAGTGCTGTTATGAACATGAACATTCACACATGCACTTTTATGTGGGTGTATGTTTTCATTTCTCCTAGGTAAATACACAAGTGAAATTGCTGGATCATGTTGAATTTTATAAGGTACTGACATTCTGTTTTCCAAAGTGACTGAACCACCTTTCTGCCTTCCCACGCTGTCCAGAGGCCTGGAGTGGCTGGGGCTGTGCAGAATGCCTGTGTCCCGCCCCACCCCCAGTCACTCAGGGCCTGCTATGCAACTTAACCCACCATCTTTGTTGGGTTAATTTGCATACTCACTACTGATTGGCTGTTAGGCGTCAGGAAGGTGTGGTCAATTTGCATCTTTCTCTCTTATTAGTGTAGATGCTTTTGATGTCTAGTTTGAAAGCTTGGCTTAATCCAATATCACAAAAATTTTCTCCTATATTTTTTTCTAGAAGTTCAATCATTGTTGTTATATTTAGATCTATGACCAATTCTGAATTCATTTTTGTGTATGGTCTGAGACAATGGTTGAGGTTTTTTGGTATTATTGTTTTTATACAGATACCCACTTGTTCCAGCATTCCTTTGAAAAGACTGTATTTTCCCCATTGAATTTCCTTTCTCTTTGATGAGAATCAGTTGACCATGTAACTGTGATTCTATTTCTGGCTTTTCTCTAATCTCTTCCTTGATCTATTTTTATATCAGTGCCTCACTGTCTTAATTATTACAGCTTTATGGTAAGTCATGAAGCCAGGTAGCATGAGTTCTCCAATTCTGGTCTTCTTTTTCTAAATTGTTTTGGCTATTTTAGGTCCTCTTGCCTTTCCATATAAATTTAAAAACGAACTTATCAATTTCTTCGAAAAAGCTTGTTAGGATTTTGGTTGGGATTGCATTGAATCTATAGGTCAATCTGGAGAGGACTGCCATTCTAATAATATTGAATCTTCCAATCCAAGAGTCAGTAAATTATGGCCTGCACACAAAGTCTAGTCTATGCTTATCAACCCTTGAACTAAGAATGGTTTTTAAATTTTTGAAGAGTTGCTGAAAAGAAAAAGCCCACAAGAAGAATATTCCAGAGACCTACGTGGCCTGAAAAGCCACAAATACTTACTATCTAGCTCTTAAAGGAAAAGTGTGTCCGCCTCTGTTCTAACCATTGAATATAGTACATCTCTCCATTTATTTTGCCCTTTAGGTTTCCTCTGAAATGTTTTGTAGTTTGTCATGGACACGTGAAAACCTTCCATATCTTTCACTAAATTTATGTCTAAGACTACCCTTTAAGAGCTATTGCTGTAAGTCATGGGGGACCGGAGACGCTAATTGTAAGCTTTTTATTTTTTTAAATGATTCTGATTACATGGTAAAAATAGGAACTTGTTATTTTAATAATATTGCGGAAGGACCCACAAACACGAGAAGCAGGGAAAACACGAGGAATCTATAATATTTAAGATGAGAGGCACTGGAGCCATGGGCTAGAGTAGAGGGAGAGAAAAGGGAGTGAATTCAAAAACACATTTCAAAGGAAGGGAAAGCGGGATTGGTAATGGATTGGATAAAGAGGATGAAAGAGAGGGACGAGTCAAAGACAACTTCAAGGTTTCCAGCCTGTGATGCTAAATGGCTCGTCCATGGTGATTTTTATTTGGTTTACTTTTATCATCTGGGTGCACAAATGGGATTTTCCCACATCTAGCTCCGTACATTCAGATTTACCATTGAAATTACCTGCTATCTCTTCACACCCTGTTAGCAAACAGGTAGTATTTCGATGGATGTCACACGATCAGAGAAATCCCGGGTCTTGGCGGCATCCGGAACGCAGCTGTCTCTAAATCCTTGTTTTAATTAATTATTCCTTAATATTCAAAGTCTTCTTAGCTATGTGGTCACCTAAGAGAACCTTCTTTTTGCCCCTGTGTGTGTTCGGAAATCATTAGCCCTTGAAGATATTTGTATTATTTATGGCATTGAATTTGTGGGTGTTTTCTTTTTTTCCCTTTTTCCCATCTTTTGGCTTTCTTTTGAAGTCACACTCTTAAACCTCCTTAAAAATATGGATGTGTGTTTATTTAACAAAAGCTGCTGTAAGTCGAATCCGTGCGGGGAAAAGGTTCAGGTAAGCTCTCTATATAAGCTTACAGACAATTGTGTAAATCTTCAGCCATTAAAGAGAAAGGAGAAAAAAGCCACCCTCATTACACTGCTGTCATTTACTCTTCATCTCCTGTCCTCTTTAGCAGCATTAAGATGGGATGTAAATTTGCCGGTTAATGCTGTTAGGAAATGGATGGTTCAAGAAGAGAGGAATTAGAGATCAGTATTAGGGGCCGATAAGCTCCTTTCCCTCCGCAGCGGCGGCTGTTTAACATTCATGGGAAAATCATCATCAAACAGCGTTATCACAGCTCTGTTGATGGCTGAGGAACTTCATCACTATGATAATTTTTTTTATAGCTGTGAGCCAAAAAGCTCCCTTTTATTTCTGCTGTCTAGAGCTGTGATAGAAGCTTGTTTGTATAGGGAGGAGACAGTCAGCCCTGGGCTCCTTGGCCGGGTTTGGTTTCTCCGTCCCCCCACCCCCCATCCTGCTCTCTCTCTTTCTGCATGTTGCACTAAACAGTCCCACTGATAAATATATATATATATATATATAAAATGGAAGTCCTCCAACAATCCTTCAAAGCATAACAGATATTTTTATGATCAGTAATTCAGAGCTTGACAAGTGATGCCATTCTGTAATGAAACTGTCATCCATTTTATAGTGAACAAAATGCTAACTTGATAAATGGAACACGGAAGGAGGGAGTAGGCCAGGGGCAGGGAAAGAATGCCTGAGCTCTGAATACCTGGGAAGCGAACGATTCAAAGCAGGCAACGTATCCCTCAATAGTCCATTTCCCATCAAAAGGCTAAGTCGTCCAAAGCCCCCTGCCCATCACTATGTAACTACGTCTTCCAGAATCTCAAGCCAAGTACCTGGAGGTGGGGCCCCCTACAGTTCCTCTTTGGCGTGATTCTATTTGTGTTTTTAGAGTGTTTGGAGACAACACTGGTTGTGTTATTCTAAACTAACCAGATTCGCTATAGAACACAGAGTCTTTGCCCAGGATGTTCCCCTGACATGTTTAGACATCCTCAATATATGAAAGATAAAAGTCGCGGTTGTCGCTTGCAGCATATATGAGGGAGAGACTCGAAGTATTCTTCTGGGGCAGATAAGGAAGCCATTCAAAGAAAATGTAAATTTATTAAGGTGCTCAAGCTTCCGCCTCTTTGCAGCTTTGACCTCATTTTTCCAGGCTTAACTGCGCTAAAGTGACTCTTCCCCCCCCTCCCCCCCATTGGAACACAACTGGAAAGCCTGGTGCTGAAAAGCAGTTCTGTGGTCAGGACAGAAAGGGGCTATGAACTTAAATGGTTGGGATTTGAATTCAGGATTGATTCAACTACTTCAATAATTTCCTTTCAACTCCGCTCGTTCCTTTCTTTCCTCAGGAGCAGGCTCCCATTCCTGCCACGAAGGGCTGAATTGTGCGTGGAGTTCGGAGATAAGGACTTTTGTCTACCAGGCTTGGCTCTGACGACCAAACTCATTTCCCAGAAGACTCGAGTTTGAATCCAGTTAGGATCCTGGAGGTGAAAGGCTGGCGCCTTATCTTTTAAGTCTAGCTCCTTAAACATGAGTTTAAAAGTGAGACTGCGGGCTGAAGGGACAGCGTTGTTCCCACAGGCCAATCCTGGGGAAAGCCGCTGGCTGTTCACAGGAGGTCAGCTAGCCCTCTCCATCCCTAACTAGCTTCGGCCACCTCTGACTTCCCGAGATCAAGAGTCAAAGGATTGCTTCCTTGTTTCAAGATTTTCTTTTCCATGTTTATTAAAAAAAAAAAAAATGTAAGGAGGTGTTTAATTTTCATGAGAACACTTCTTGAAATGACTATAGATTTGTCTTGTCTTAACTCTGTTTCTCTTTGTTGCAGAAAAAAAATCACAGCACTTCCCCTAAAAGGGAGCTAGTGGATGCATTTGATACCCATTCTTCTCACTGGACCCCTGAAGTACATAAGCCAGAGGGGTCCCTGCTCCTGTAGGGGTGGGGGAGTTATCGCCAGTGCCTACTCGGTGACCCATGCATTAACCCCTTCTCTCCATGGAGGTTACCACATCCGAAAGGAGTTCTCGATCTTACTTCTCTCCGTTAATGAAAACTCCATGACGCATGACACCATTCTTGACTTGTTGGCTGCCTGTCTCTCCCCACTCTGGTGTGAACTCTCTCCATTTGTTTCCTGTTTCAGTTTGTCTTTCCTGCTCAAGCCTCAGTGCCTGGAACAGAGCCTGGCATGTGGTAGGTGCTCAAGGAATATTTGAGGAACGAATGCTTCCTTGTTCAGCTCCTGGAAGGGCTTCATAGTACTGTAGCACAAAGCTCAAGCGGCTAACCTGGCTGGAAGAGAAATCCCAAGGGCAGCAGGAACATTCCAGAACACCAGACGTATCCAAGGAAGCTCCTCTCTGCTTCCCAGGTGCGTGAAAGAATGATGGAAGTTTGCTCAGCTCTGAAACTCAGCCTGAAGTAGCAGATCCAGAGAACGTTGTGTTTCCAATCTCCCGCAAGAGTACATTTGGGAAGAGGAAACCAAGCAATGGGGATTGAGGGCGACTTCTCCTTGCCAACCATTTCAGGACAGATCAGCAATTCTCCATATCAGTTAGAAAAACTGCCCAAGTCGTGAGCCACAGGGGACTTCAGAGTAGACGAAGAAAGGGTCCCAGGAAGGACTGCAGGGGGGAGCCGTGGCTCCAGAAAACCCAACAGGGATGCCAGTCCCTAGAAAGGGCGGGGCCTTCATTGTGTCAAAGGCTGGGAGCAGAACTCATGACCCGCACAAAGGAGCCGGCTACAATGAGCAACCTCTGAAATCACACGTTCTCTAATTTAGCTCATTTTACACTAACAACGACAAGAAACCGCTTTGAGTTCCCAAGAACAAAAGACAATGATGATAATTTCCTTTGGGTCTCTTGCCAACCCATCAGCAATTTCCCAGCTTCCTCTCCCCCTTAAATCCACCCGTCTATCTCATTATCTTGAATTAGCCTTACTTTTTCTTGGAAATAAAGAAAAATTAATTAACCTTTTAGTAACTAGAACCCATTACAGAGCTATCTTGTAGTCACAGTATGTAGGCTATGACTCAGTTATTAATTAATGTATTTTTTACCTAATTCTCACTTTGGAGCTAAGAATGGTTAATCTCCTATGAATTTCATTTTAAATTTTCTAGACGTGTGTGTGTGTGTGCGCGTGCACGCACGCATACTTGCATACGTGTTCATTTGAGAGCATTAGTCAGTTTTGAATCTGTTTTGCTGCAAACCCAAGTTTATATACACCTTTATATTTTCAGATTTCCTGTGGATATCAGGACTTCCTCTAGAAAGTGTATGGGTAATTTTACTGCATCTGAGCTTATGCCAATTAAAAATGAGAATGGTGAGTTAGTGGTTTTCACTGATACTGTTGCTCTGGCATGGATATTCATTTGAATCTATTTCCTGGCCCTTCAGCTCTTCAGATTAAAATCGGAATATACTCTGTAACCGACCATTCTTCTGTCTGGGGGTGGGAAACAGTTGATGCTGATAGAAGTAGCTACCGGCAAGGAACGGCTGGGCCGAAGCGTGCCTGTTTCTTCCCCGGTTCCTTTACTATGCATTCTTTAAGGAATTGCAGGAACTCTTGCTCAGGTCTTTGTCACGGGGTCTTGAATTAACCGTTTGTTTTACTTGCCAATCTAAGGGGTAGAAACAAAATGATCACCTCTCTACAGCACACGCACAACAATACTGCAGAATAGCTCGTGGCAATCTGTCTTCTTCGTAGAAGGCATGGATTTTTTCTCTATCTATACTCCCTCAATTCCACTGACCCAACACACTGTGAGCTGGGTGACCAGCCCATGAAGGCAGCCAGAGGCCATGACGCCAGTTGCCCCATTGATGGTCAGCCCTTAAATACTGCCAGTATGTCAACTAGCCACAGACTCCAGGGGCTTATCACAGCCCTGCTAGTTCCCACACCTGGCACCTGCTAGAGCCAGAACGGGGTGCCCTGCAGAGCTCTGCCCCTCACCCCATGCCTCATCAGTCATCAACCAACTGGGCCTCGGTGAGAAAACACCAGACCGCATCCGTCACCTCAAACAATTCACGGGAACAGATTCTCCATTTCCTTTGTTATGCTATGAATATTCTGCAGCGTCTCCGGTTTTATTAAGAAGCCTCTCCCTCGCTTTCTCTTTGTTCTTCTCATCTGATCGCTTAATGGAAGCTGCTAATTAAATTCCTATAGCCATTTTTTTACAGTGTTTTGAATAGCAAAGTCTGTCAACTGCAGAAAGTGTATATTCTTATCAACACGCCTGTTGCCTGGAGGAGCGAAGGCCACGCTGACAGATGGCTGCCGAGGAGGGCCCGACAGGGCTCCCAGCTGCAGCACCTGTCAGCCCGGCACCCAGCGAGCGAGTGAGCTCGGGCTGCAGAGGACCCGGCTGGGCTCACTCAGTACAAGCCAGGTTGCCTGAGTGTGTCCGCGAATCTCCAGGGGAGCTTGGTAAACTTGAAGCCAAGTACTCTGGGCAGGTGCTTGTCTTGAAGCATCCTTGGATGCTGCCGCATTAGCAGCAGCCTTTAAATTTCAGTGGTATCAAGTCTCTGAAGGAAAATATAAAAGCCACTGAGTGCCTAACATGTATGCCAACACATCCTCTTATCAGACACAAGTCATCAAATTGAGTTCCGTTAAATGTACTTGTTGCTGGCTGGTAGGCGGTTTCAAGGCCTTGGTGAACACGCAGAATCAACTTTTATGCTAAATATATATGGAAATCATAGACACAAATACGCGCTCTCAAACTGATCTCCCTTTCACCCCCACATAGGTTGCCTGCTGCACAGTATCATATGGTCCTGAGTGGTTAATTGCAGGGCAATCCACCCCCATAGAAACCAGTGCCAAATCCGTCGCTATGAAGAGACACTGTCTTTGATCAAATGTTGGTACCTGCCTAAAGCAAAATTCCGTCTATTCTCTCAACACAGAGTTTGCCATGCATAGAGTTGATCGAGAAATGGGCATGAGACTTGGTGTGGTTGTCACACCAAGAGAGCAGGTTAAGCATTCAGATCTACCCCTCTCCCTGTCCCCGCCCCCCAAATTTCACAAGTGATCAGAAGGTAGGTGTGTGTGTGTGTGTCTTCACAACAGTGCTGGAAAATAAGAGATACTGACTAGGGTTTTTGAGAAATTAATGAAAGATAGAAAGAAGGGATCAAATCAAAGGAGAAATAAATTTAGGGTCTAGCAGAACTATAACTCAAAAAGGAGAAAAGTGCCTCTGAGATAGGATCAATTCCAGAAGAGGAAGCGCTCCTACAGAAATGGATAGCTAAACACTCAACTGAGCAAGTATATCCTTCCAAAAGAAATACGTTTATGTGTGCACTGGTATGTAGGAATGAGATGGGCCTTGCGGCCTGACTCAGAACACTGAAAACAGCCTGACTGTCCATCTATGGGTGAGTGTGTTACTATGAAATTATGTAGATCACTAGGTACTGACATGAAAGGTCTCCAAGACATGGTGTCAAAGGAAAAAAGCAAGTTGTAGAAAAACAGAGTAAATTTAAGATTCGATATATGCCCTGGCCAGTGTGGCTCAGTTACTTGAGTGTTGTACCATGCACTGAAAGGTCAGCAGTTCAATTCTGCTCATGGCATATGCAGGTTGTGGGTTCAATCCCGGTCAGGTTGCGTGCAGGAGGCAGCTGATTGATGTTTCTCCCACACATCGATGTTTCTCTCTCCCTCTCTATAAAATCAATAAAAACGTATCATTAAAAAGATTAGATAGCTAATGGATGGATGGATGGATGGAAGGGTGGGTGGGTGGGTGGGTGGGTGGATGGATGGATGGATGGATGGATGGATGGATGGATGGGTGGATGGGTGGATGGATGGATGGATGGGTGGATGGGTGGATGGGTGGGTGGATGGGTGGATAGATGGATGGGTGGGTGGGTGGGTGGATAAACTGAATAGAAAGATAAAGGTCTGGAAGGAAACTTGCCAAATGGTTATCAGAATTTACCTTTGGGACACAGAATGAGTACCACTGAGGGGGGCGGGCATTCGCTTTTTACTCTCATGTTTCTGTCATGACTGAAACTCTTCTGAGGCCATATCAATGTGTCATCACATGATTACAGACACCTAAAGCACACAAAAAATGATGCAAGCAGAGCCAGGAAGCTGACAAGGGAGAAAGGCAGGAAAGAATAACGTGGTGGGCAGTTCGGTAAAACGGGTACTCTGGTTGAGCTCTCCCAAAGGCACAGAAGCCCGGCCAGATCAGAGAGGACTTCCCCAAGGCAGAGGACCATGCTGACCTCGGGAGGGAGGGTAGCACTGGTCAGACGGATGGGAAGCAGGGATGAGAAACTGGAGCCAGTCAGCAAAGCTGAGCTGTCCAGTGTGAAGTGGGTTAATTAAAATGAGCCTGGAGAGGGGCCAGCAGGGACCTGATAAGCCATGCCCAGGTGCCTCGCCTTCCTCCTGGTCCCGCTGGAGGGAGTGGTGTGTTGGGAGCAGACCCTGAGGATGAGAGCTGTGAGGGGAAGCTAAAAATTGACTATTTTGTCTCCCAGTTTTCCTTCTTCCAACCAGACACTGGGAGCTGGGAGACGAGGTGGAATTGTGTGGCAGCGACGAAGAAAAACCTCTCTGAAGGTTGGGTCACCAGTCGAAATTCTTTCCTCACTATCTGGCTGTTGGCCACTCACATAACATCTTTACACTTTCCCACTGATGAGGTGGCCAAGGAGATGCAGGTACCAAGAGCAGAAGAGGCCTCCCTCTCTCCATCCTTTTGCTCTGCCTTCCACAGAGGTCAGCCAATGACTCATAGTAACCCGCCTGGAAAACTTCCCCTCCTGAGGCCTAAAGCCTTCCCGAATGTGTACAAGTGGACCAGTCATTCCTTAAGCAACATGGACATAAGTCAAGTGCACGGAGGTGCCATGCTCCCATGAAAAGGGAGGAGAGGTGCGCTTCCTTCCCCTCAAGTAGCAGCTCATACATGTCCAGCAGCACTGCGACTTTCCTAGATGTCTTACGGATGCTCTTTCTTGAGTCAAAAACTGACATCCAAAGAGAAGAGATGTGGCCGACTATGCCCGGCATGGCCCTATGTTCCCTGCAGACAGTATGTGCCCGCGCTCCTCTGGGGCAGTCACCCTGGCACTGTATTTGTTTCCTAGAATTGCTGTGACAACTTCCCACACCCTCAAGGATGGAAAGTTACTCTCTCACAGTCTAGAGGCTGCAAGTCCAAGGGCAAGGTGTCCACTTAGTACTTTCTGGGTAAAGGCTCAGCTTGTCCCATTGCTATGGTGCAACTTTTGTGAAACTTCCTGCTTCTGGTGTCTTCACATGTTCCTTGGCTGGTGGTGGCATCACTCCAACCTCTGCCTCTGTCTTCATCTTGCCTTCTCCTTGGCGTGTGCGCCTTCTCCTTTTCTGGCTCTTATAAGGACATTTGCCATTGGATAGAGGGCCCACCTAGGCGATACAGGATGATTTCCTCTCAAGATCTTTAACTTTGCTGCAAAGACCCTTTTTCTAAATGAGGTCACAGTCATGGGTTCTAGGAGTTTGGAAGTGGACACACCTTTTGAGGAGACATAATTCAGTTACTATAGATGCTTGGTTAGCTTCCTTGGTATTCTCAAGGCCTTTGTTTCTCTGTCAGGTTTAGGAGGAAGGGGGCAGGTCAGCCAGACGTCACAGTTGACTTGCCATCTCTAGCTAGGATGTTGTTTTGGGCAGAAGGGGAACAGTGGAGATAACAAAATTACATTTTGGAGATGAGATTCAACATCCTCATTATTCAGATGGAAAGAATGGCCAGTAAAATTCAGTTGTTTGGCCAAGACTTCTGCTTCACCTTGGTTACAGGTGGGTATTGGTATTAGATGGGGGACTATGTGTGACCTTGGTTACAGGTGGGTACTATTAGGTATTAGATAGCAGTTACTCTGAGGAAGAAATGTTAAAAGTAGTTATCATTCACCTTGCAACTCCTTATCCAGTAGCAGGAGCTTGAAAATGCACTCCTGGTGGGCACAACATAACCAGACTTCCTCTCTTCCTCCTTCTCTCTCTTTCTTTCTCTCTTTCTTTCTTTCTTTCTTTCTTTCTTTCTTTCTTTCTTTCTTTCTTTCTTTCTTTCTTTCTCTCCTTCCTTCCTTCCTTCCTTCCTTCCTTCCTTCCTTCCTTCCTTCCTTCCTTCCTTCCTTCCCTCCCTCCTTCCTTCCCTCCCTCCTTCCTTCCCTAGGGTGACTCAAACTGCCTAATACTTTCTTGCTGAGGTCTCTTCTTGTCCCAATAAAATAAATATCTCCTTATTGCAGTTTAGTTTGGTGAACTAAATGGTGCTTTGCTATAATTAGAAAAAAAAAACACCCCAAATGTTATAAAACCAAAACATTTTAGTCCAATTAGTTCACTGGAAGAAGTGTTATCAAGGCCTTTAGTTCAGTCTGGTAAACCAAGGAGTATGATAGCATACTTCAAAGACTGGGCAGTATTTTCTTGGGACCTGAATTAGGAAAGAATGGGGTGTGTGTGTTGGGGAGGGGGGGTCCTTTGGACTCACTTACAAGGTTTGGCTTGATAGGAACACTGGGTGCCTGCGACTATCTGTTATGTAATACACACCCCAAGCAGTTGTAAAGTCATTCAGACAATGGGCGAACTTGGGAAGGTCCCAGCTCATGAATATTTCAGATAGCCCATTTTCTTCACCTTCAGTTGAATCTGATACTTTTGAATAGACTGTGAGGTGTTCAGGTCTTTATCTGAGCCAGTGCCGCAGAGCTGAAAGGGGACTTGAATGGATGAGGGAGTCATTCAAAAAATGCTTTTATTTGGTTTCAGAAACACTGTCTTTGTTTTGATGTGCTCAGAACATCATCTATTTGAAGTCTGGCTCCACTAGAGTTTTTATCTCTAAAGCAAGAAAAATATGGTAATTTTACATAAGCGAGCCACCACCACAAAATGTTTTTTTTAAAAAAAAAAAACTATTTCCAAGAGACGTGTGCATTTTGAACACAGGTAATGCCTGTATAAAAGTCGAAACGAATGAATCTCAGCTATAGCCCATCTTTGCCTTTGTTCTTTCTGAAAATATTCACATGTACCCAACTAAATTAACATATATTATCACCAACGTGTCATTCTCAAATTTCCTGAGCTTGGCTTATCACTCCCCATTCTTTTTCTTGCTCATGACTGTCTTTCTGAAAACAAAACAACATTATTCACACCAATAAGTGTAACAGGCACAATGGGAGAAAGCATTGGAAGCAACTTCTTTGTGCTTATCGGGGGTGACCTCTCACTCTTGGCTTTTCTTTTCTTCGCCTCTCTGGAGTCGCCTCTCTGAGAAGGAGCTGTGGGACTCTGTGTCCCATTAGCGCACCCCGTGTTCATTGGTCCTCCGCCATCCCTTTGTGCTTCGGAGAAATCAGCCTCCAGGCAAAATCTAACTCCTGCCTTTATTCTGCAACTGAAAACAGTGTATCTTGTGGAAAGAGAAAAACTCCATTCTTCTCACTATCTTAATTCATATGTGGCTTAAAGGGCTAGTGGGAAAAAGCCTGAGGAGATGGTCTTCTGATACTTAAATGAAAAAAATAACCTACCTACTTAAAGCTTCATGTGAAGCCAGAGCCCCTTTGGAGAATTTGGGCAGACCCAGAGTCATGTGTAAGATGGGGGAGAATGATATTTGTATACATTCCCACACCTGGACGTGAGTGCGTCATCACACCCTAATATCTACCAGGGGAAAACAGAAGTTGGGGGGTCCAGAAGAATAGGGGGAAATATGTTACCCCCTCTGAGTTCTAATTCAGGCCAGGAAAACAAGGTCCCCTGGAAAAACTCCTGCTACGTCCAAATTTAGGACCAGAACCAACAACAAAGAGAGATGTTAGATTAGAATGTTCTAATACCAGTAGGATAGTAAGAGATTACTTTTAGATTTATTATGTAAAGCAACTCACCACTAAAAATATCTTCTGATTTAAATGGAATGACTATAGGAATAAGGAACAGGGTACAGTTTTCTGACATATTAAGATAGATTTCTTTGTGTTACTTAGTGGAAAACACCATTTACATAGGTGGTCAAATACTTATCTATATACATAAAAACCTAAGTGACCGTTACAACTGAACGACCAGAACGACTGGTCACTATGATGCGCGCTGACCACCAGGGAGCAGATGCTCAACACAGGAGCTGCCCCCAGCCTGCAGGCTCCAATCGCATGATCAGAGCCTGCTGGCCAATCCCCTGGTCCCTCCCCCTAGCCGGGCCCTAGGCTGGGATGGGGAATCACGGGTGGGTAGCAGCAGACACGGGTGGCAAGGGAAGGAGGAGGCAGGGAGGTGGGGAACCTGATCAGCCCTGATCACCGGCCAGGCCTAGGGACCTCACCTGTGCATGAATTTCGTGCACTGAGCCTCTAGTGATTATGATAATGACACGAAAAAGCTTGAGCTTTGCCATTTTGCAGCATAAAAATTTAGATATAAAGCAACAGTTCATTTCTTAAATCAATATATTACCAAGCCCTATAGGCTGACCAGGTGAAAAATAAATACATTTTAACCATGACTGTCAGACACACTTAGTGACCAAAAATCAGTCTTAACAATGACGGTCAGAACCCTGCACTTTGTTCAGAATGACCAGACCAGACATGAACTTCAATATGCACTAGATTTTTATTTCGGTTTTAACAAACCCTACCTCTTTCTCTACCATCTTAGCAATATGTGTAGATTCACTTACCATTATGCTTACATAGTCACCCCTCTCCAAGAGAAATTCAAGCTTTCCTCCATCACTTTGGCCAGGACAGCCTGGTTCCATTCCTGTCTTTGCCAGATGTTGGCATATAATTCACCGGTGATGAGCAGAAGGTGCATGCAAACTTCCTCAAGAGCGGGCAGGTCAATTATCTCTCATTCTGCTCAGTCACCACGGATCAACATTTATTACTCTCGCTCCAAATTACCAAGTTGGTTCACGCCTGGCTGCTTGTTAAGCCTGAGGTGGCTCAAGAACTCTAAACCCTACCGGCATTGACGGGCAGCATGTCTGTAAAATTACTCTGAAAACATTCAATCTTCATGGCTTGGAGATTAAGGCTCTCCCCCTCAGTGGAAGCATTTTCTAGCGCGGATTGTTAAAATGGACTCGCCTTTGTTAAAGCATCGATGTCCCTGCATTTTCCACCGAAGCTATTCAGGAGACAGACAGACATGGAGATGTATTTTTGGCGCTAGAACCTCTGTAGAGACCTCCCCTCCATCAGGGGCAAGTAGTATGGAGTCTTTTTTGAAGAAAGACAAAAAGACATTTGGTGTGTAAGCCTTCTTCTGAAATAAGGCTTGGGGGAAAACAAGAAAAGAAAGAAAAAAAGAGAAAAAAGCTCCCCATTCTGATTAAGCTCACAAAGAGACTACAGTGCCCCACATTATCTTGAGAAAAACAAAAGCCGCCAAGCGCAGCCCACAGCCTTCCCAGTCAGGCAGGCAGACATTAAAGTACATTAGCACTATCATTTGTTATGTCTATAAATATCAATAAAGTATGTGATTTGGCTTCACTTGCGCACAAAGGAGGAGACTATCCTTTTCAGGAAATTTCACAGAGACACTCACCAACAAAAGTTGGGTAACTTAATCTTTGGAGAGCTCCGGCGTGCTAAGTTGGAAATTGCAGGTTTTAAACTAATGTTCCTGATAAGCGGTGATGGCAATACTAAAGCGACCCATTATTAGGTAACTGGATCGCCCCGGGCCCAGTTATCTGTAACGGAGAAGAGTCTCCCTAAAACAGAACTAATGGGTCCGCATCAACCTTCATCTCTGGAGTCAGAAAGAGGCTTTCTTCGTGGGCTTTATCTGCTCCCAAATGTCTGCCTCCACCAGGAGCGATTTCGCATTCCCGAGGCCGAGGCCGCTGTGCAAGTGACTCCAATAGCTTTGTCCCGAATGCGCTGCCTCTTAGGGCTCCGGGGGGTACTGTCCTGCAGACACTTCCACAGCCATCTGACTGTTACGTGTGACTGGGCTTAGTGAACTTGAACCCAAGGGGGCCGGTGCAACGACACCATGAAGTACCTGAGGCTTGAACTGATGTGCATGGGGGTGGGGCTGGGGCTGGGGTGGGGCTGGAGCTGGGGGTGGGGGCAGTCGGTGAGGCCTTTGTCCTCTTCTTGGGTGTCACACCACTTCCAGCTCTTTGTCCAGCACAAGCTTCCTCTTGCAAGGCGTCTCGGTGCCGAGAGAAGCGATTAGTAGAGGCTCCTACTTTCAAATGGATTCGGGCAGGGCCACGGACCACGGCTGGTGGTTTGAAACAGCTACCATTTCTCTCCTTCTGAGTCGCAGGCCTTATTTCCAGAGCTGAAGTAAACAGGGCCCGCAAAACACTTGTGTGCTCAGTCACACGTTAGGAGGTGACTTGAAAAAGGTGTAACTTAATTCCAGGTGACCCGTTTTCCTGCCTCCTTCCTATGGTGACAGGAATAGCAATTCCGGTAAATCCATTTTTATTTTGTATGTTCTTATTGGAACTTAAATAACTTCCCTTTTTAAACAGTGTTTTTAAACGTGAATTAAGATCACCTCAGTGAGACCCGGTGGGTATAACTTAGAATGATTGTCCAGTCTCCACTGGTTCTTGCCAGGAAATCCACATCTCCGTGGCTGAGGGTATCGGCATAGGGGAATTTGCATGTTGACTTTCACATGTCCAACAGAATTAATAAGTACGATCCTTGGCAGATACATTCAAGGCAAGTGTTTAATGTCCCTGCAGGTGGGAGTGGGTGACAGTAGCCTGCTGAGTAGAACATTATTTTTATTTCACCAACCTCTCAGCCTGGGACGGTTCCCAAGAGACATCGCTGGAGGGAATAAAAGGATAAAATGAAGACTCTCTCTCAAAAATGGGAGCTATCAGAATTTCCTCATGAGCCTCTTGCGGTCTGCAATTCCTTGCGTGCAGAAGCTGTGTCTCTGAAACAGGAATTCCTTTTTATGATGACCGTGCAAAGCAGGCATTGTGTTTTGTAGTGAGAGTGAAAACGAAGTACAGAGCAATCTCCTGTTTGCTTGGAATAATTTGGGAATAGTTAACTAGTCCCTATCAAGAGTTATCATGCGCATCCATGTGGAGTGCCAATTTTTTAAAGAACCTTAGTAAGTGATAGCAAACTCCAAAACTATCCAGAATAAAGTACCCCTAAAAATTCAGAAATGTGCAGTACTGCCCAGTTAAAGCTGGATCTATCTGTTAACTTCCATAGTCCTATAGCTGTGGGAAATGTATGAGACGGAGCTGAAGACATGTTGAATTTATTAGGCTAAAGCAGACCAGGATGGCCTTTCAAACAAATTGGAGATATTAGCTTATTATTGTCGCCTGTTTATTCTAATAATAAGGGAGCATAGAATGTGAAAAAAAAAATCAAACTAAAGTGCTAGTGACACAAGAGACTGGACACACTAGGTACAGGTTACACCTCGGCAGAGGTTCTCACGCAAGCATGGACATCAGAGTAATAGGGCCTGTGGAGACAGAGTGAAGGCTCACCCTTAAGGGTCTGGACTTAGTAAGTTTGGGGTGAGGTCCAAGAATTTGCATTTTTTAATCCTCACCTGAGATTTGTCCATTGATTTTTAGAGAGAGTGGAAGGGAGGGAGGAGAGGGGGAGGGGGGAAAGAGAGAAACATCCACGTGAGAGAGACACATTGATTGGTTGCCTCCTGAATGTACCTTTCCTGGGGCCAGAGATGGAACCTGCAACCAAGGTATGTGCCCTTGATTGGGAATCAAACCTTTAGTCTGCGGGCTGATGCTCTAACCACTGAGCACCCGGCCAGAGAAAGAATTTGCATTTTTAGGATTCCCAGGGGATGCTAATGCCATCCAGCTGGGGACCACATTTTGAGAACCCTTGTCTAGGGTCAAGTGAAGGGCTGCTTGCTTGTTTGTTTGTCCCTCAGTTAACTTGATCCAGTTCATGTCAACTCAAACAATTCTGGCCATAAAAATTCCTTTTCTGCCCTCAGAAATTCGATTGGCCAGACTGCGGAACAGATCTTTATTTTATTCTGTGCCACTTTGACAGGGAGTCACACACATGTCCCCTAGGACCAGAGAGAGCATTCGTGCATTTCAGTACATCCACACAGAATGTAAGCCAGACAGATCCATCTATGCCTCTCTGTGCAGGTCATGGAGGAGCTCTAAACCACAGCCAGACAAGTACTGCGTGCTTCCACACATGTGAGGTTCCTGCAGTCACACTCACAGAAGCCGAGAATAGAATGGTGGTTGCCAAGAGATAGGGGAGAGGGAAGTAGGGAGTCGTTACTCAATGGGTATAAGGCCTTAGTCATGCAAGATGAGTAAGTTCCAAAGATCTGCTGTACAACATGGTACATATCTGTATGGTTAACAATGTGGTATTGCACACTTTAAAATATGTTTTAAATTGAGGATAAGAGGATCGTTGTCACATTAAATGTTCTTACCAAAACCACACACACACACACACACACACACACACACACACACACACACACGGACCCAAGGAAATTTTGGAGATGAGGTGTGCTTGGTACCTTGATTGTGGTTATGGTGTCACGTATAAGAACACAAAAGAGTGTATATACATTACATATTTTCATTTTTGTATATTCATTAAACCATAATAGAACTTTGAAAAAGTCTGCCAACCACTGCGTTAGAGAGCAACAAAGTGGTGGGGGAGGAGGGGGGTCCAGTGGTGGCTCAAGCAGAGGAGGGATGATGGAGTTGAGACCTGAAGGTCACTTCCGCCCCCACCAGCCGTGTGACCCTGCAGCTCCCCGGCCTTGTTTGTAAAACATCCGGGTTTTACAACCCCAGCTCCTTCGTCCCCGAAACCCTACAGACCTGCTGCTCTGCTTGCTGACCACAGTGTGTCCCTATTGCTACTTCCCTTTCGTCACCCGCTCCATCGTCAGGAAGAAGAAAACATCCTCAGCTCCTCAGCCCGAGAGAGGTTGCAAGTCCCCCCTTTTGCACACATCATACCATTCGGCAAAACTCGCCCAAGTCCCATAAACAGGAGTTTCTCCAACACCTGGACAAGACGTTCAGGAGGTGTGCAAACGCTTATCACAGCCCGAGCCAAATGCCTCGCAATCTTCCAAACAGCACCGAAACCCAGCCCGCACTTGGCTCGGAATGACTGTGGCCTTTCAAAGTCGATACAAAGTAATATGCAAGGAGACAAAGCTATTTTACCAGGCAGGCAGATATTCCAAATTACCGCTTCTTAACAAGCATGGTAATACACCAGTCAAAAGCAATAAATTTAAACTTAATGAAATCTCAATTCGCCTACAGTGCATTTCACTTTGACATTTTCTATATTGCCACGGTGCTTTGATAAAGTTTTTTAAAATGCAAAGAAAGTGTCTGCGAGGCTAAAGACCAGACTTGGTGCCATTGTGGCCCAGGCAACATTACAGTACTTAAGTTTCATCACTCCAGGCCCCGCGGCAGGCAGAGCCCCTGCGCTCACACAGGTTCGGTTTTCATTATCATCCTATGATTATGCATTTTACTGCATTTAACTGATAATACAACCACCGGCTCACCTTAAAAGAATTAGCTTGGAGGTTTCATTGCTTTCCAAATGGAATTCATTTGACAAACAAATGACAATTAGCCTAGTCTCCCAGCTCTGCGTCAGGATGCTTTTTGATTGAACCTAGACCAATTTACAATTTTTAAATGAGTTTAGACATTTACATTTCAAATGTCTAGAGGAAATTAGCCCTGGGATATCCGACAGCCAAAACGCTTTTTGAAGTTGATTATTATTTGATCTGGTCCCCTCTACCTGGACATTGTGTTCCGACTTCAAAGTTTGGGCATGTAAATGCCACCTCACCTCAAAGCACAGGGAGAAACTTAAAAGCCACTGTGCTCATTATGTTATGCAAAGGAGCCCACGTTTTAATATTCGTTTAATATGGTTAGTTAGCTTTAATGACACCAGTGTGCCCGTGTCATAGTTTTGGAATCTGAACGCGCTGATTGAAGTTCCTGGCTGCCGCCTGTATTTCCCCGCACAGAGAGGAAGTGCGCCCTTCGCAGGACAGACGGGCTCCTGGGTGCGTCCATCCCGGGGAGACCAGAGTTCACCTGCCCAGATGAAGAAGGCGCAGACGATGACGTCAGGGACCCCAGAGACACTCGACGGTCATATCCCGACTCTCCTAGTATTGTGAGGACAGGAGACCCAGGCAGCCACGGGTGCCTAGGAAACTACTGGGAATTCCACTGTAAATTCTGTGCGCCGTGCTGATAACCGGCCTTGGACACTGGCATTGCTCTCAAGTTCACTAATTTCCGGCCACGGGCCTATGTTATTTATTTATTTTTATCGAGATTGCCACATTGTTGTCAAAATGAGAAAGTGACAGCCCTTTGCCATTCCATGTTGTTGTTCCAGGACAAAAAATAACATACAGTAAGGGTAGAGGCCACAAATGGGTATTATACATCACCATCCTGTTCTGGATTTCACTTTTTTTTAATTCTTATTGATTTCAGAGAGGGAGGGAGAGGGAGAGAGAGAGAGAAACCTCAAGGATGAGAGAGTCATTGATCAGCTGCCTCCTGCATGCACCACACTGGGGATCGAGCCCACAACCCAGGCGCGTGCCCTGACCAGAAACTGACCTCCTGGTTCACAATTTGATGCTAAACCGCAGAGCTATGCTGGCCGGGCTGGATGTTACTTCTAAAGGCCTGAACATCAGTATTATCCACAACACAGCCAGAGGAACACTCTAGAAAAAAGGGCATGAGACACAGAGCAGAGGAGTCTTCCCGTCTCTATCTGCATGGGATCATCATGGCTTTCCCGGGCCATCCTGGGGGGCTCCCCCTAAATATTCTGGATTTCTGGTTTCATCTCACCCTCTAGGACACACACCACATGTTTACAAAATAACTGAGTTCGGAAGTTCCCGGATGATGACACCACATCCTCCCAGCCAGGAACTTCAAAAATTGTAAAATGGCTTTGAAGACACTTCTGTCTAAAAGTAGATCCTGGAATAACGGTCCAGCCCTCATTAGATTTCGCAACGGTTATCAGGAGGCAAGAATGCCGGGAAAGAGTGAATCAGCCCCGGTCACAAACGTTAGAAAAGGGCAGGGAAGGGAGAAAACCTGGTCTCCGACCACTCGGTTCCTGGTCTCACCACCGCACACTGTGAAGACCATGGGGCTAGGACGGCTTCAGTTTGCTGCTGGAGGAACGGAACTTCCTCCAGGTTTGTTCACTTATAAACCCTGTGGTTTCATTTCACTCCCCTCCTCTCCTTTCCTCCTCCCTCCTCTCATTCTCACTTTCCTTAATGAAAACAGAATCAGAGTGTCCTGGCTGGAAACTGTTTTGATGCTGAAATTATGAATTTTCTCACATACACAATGTCCACACTATGCTAGGGACATGCCTTGAAAGTCCTTCTTTCAAGGTTTTTATTTTCTAAATCTTCCTGCACACACGGGAATTTTTAATTCCTGTACTAAGGGGTTGGCAACCACCATTTTACACAGACAGCAAGCACCCACATCCGTGGCTCTTGAGGACACAGGAGTCGCCCCAAACCCAGGCAGCCCAATGGGAAACCTGGAGGCTTTTGTTACGTCGTCCGCCCCCTGCTGGACGGATCGCCAGCTGCGCACAAGGGAGCTGGAAACCGCAGGAAGGTTTTTTTCTTAAGGCGGCTGGGGTTTTCCCTCAGCCACAGGGAAGCTTTCTTATTAAGAATGTTGTTAAGAAATAACACTGCCTTTTCTGCCAGGGCGTCTTAGAAATGCACTTTTCTCTATCTAGTTGTACTGGCACACCAGTTTATCCGGCCTCTTCCCTTTTTAAGCACAGCTATTTTTTAAAGGATGAGATTCTTTATTATTGATTGTACAGACAGTACAGAGAGAAACATCGGTTTGTTGTTCCACTTATTTACACACTCATTGGTTGCCTCCTGTATGTGCCCCGCCTGGAGAGCCAGCCCATACCCTTGGCTTAGCGGGATGACGCTCTAACCAACTGAGCTACCCAGCCAGGGCCACAGCTACTTTAAAACGAAACAAACAAAAAATGGAGATCGTGAGGAATTCTAACATCCTTCTCTGACAGTCAAGTGCTGGACAAGCCTCCGCCTGCCGCCAGTGATCTGGCAGCTAGGGGAAAAGGTATTAGCAATCCTCGTACTATTCTCACAGCATGAAGAAGTACAATGCCACAGGGGTTAAGAAGTCCATGGCACAAGCTCACTCGCTGCTGGTGGGAATGTAAACTGGTGCAGTCACTATGGGAAACACTATGGAGTTTCTTAAAAAAAAAAAAAAAAAAAAGACCCAGAAACCTCTCCTCTGTGTATCTACCTGAAAAATTTGAAGATATTTATTCACAAAGATATATGTATGCCTATGTTCATTGCAGCATTGTTCACAGTGGTTAAGATATGGAAACAGCTGAAGTGTCCTTCAATAGACTGGGTAAAGAAGATGTGATACCTATATACAATGGAATACTACTCAGCCATAAATAAGGAATAAATACAGCCATTTGTGGCAACATGGATGGGCTTTGAGAATATCGTGCTAAGAGAAATAAGCTGGTCAGAAAAGTTAAAAATCATATCAATGCACTCATGGGTAGGATATAAAACGGAAAGTAACAAATGAACAAACAAGCAAAAACTTATAGGCAGGGACAACAGTATGGTGGTTATCAGAGGGAAGGGGACAGGGGTGGTGAAGGGTAAAGGGGGTCAAATATATGGTGAGAAATGATGGTCTGACTTTGCGTGGAGGGCACACACTGCAATATACAGATCATGTATAATAGAAATCTATACTTGAAACCTATATAATCTTACTAACTACTGTCACCCCAATAAATTTAATTTTTTAAAAAGGCCATGGGACAAATTACAAATTCTCCTCAGGTGCTTATTAACTGGGTGATGGTGAGCAGGATAAATAACCTCTTCATTTCCTCCTCTATAGTATGAAGTTACAGTTTGCCTCTTCTGGTTATTGTAAAGATTTAACACATAGAGCCCTAGTCAGTATTGCTCAGTGGATAGAGCGTTGGCCTTCAGACCGAAGGATCCCTGATTTGATTCTGGTCAAGGGCACATACCTCAGCTACAGGCTTCTCCCCGGCCTGGGCCCTGGCCATGGCTTGTGCAGGAGGCAACCAATTGATGTGTTTCTCTCATATCAGTATTTCTCCCTGTCTTTCCCTCTCTCTTTCCCTCTCTCTAAAATCAATGGAAAATATCCTCAGGTGAGGATTTAAAAAGAGTTAACACATATAAATAACAGACCAGTCCTTGGCATGCAGAAAACACTACGTAAATGTTGGATAGAACATCAGCGTGGCAGGCACACAGTTCTAAGTTACATGGCCATCCTAGACAGGAGTGACGACTTTCCAGATCTCTGCTTTAAGGATTTTTTGTACTTACTTGAAGGGGATGGGTGTTATAGCCTCTAAACTGAAAATAGGCACATCTTCAAGAAAAGGAATGAAACTGTGAGCAGATCCTTACTCAGAGAAGTGACTTTTCTTTGCCTTCTCTGCCAGCAACATACTGAACTATGCAACTGACAACACATTTTATATTAATTCTTGGGCAAAGGGATAGTGTCTCAGGAATTGTTGATCTCTTCTTTGCAGGACTTTGTAAAGGGAGGCTAAAGGTTGAAATGTCTTTTACATCTTAAGCATGCATTGAGGGAGGAACTATGCATCCATTTACTTGTTCAATGAATATCTATTGGGTGACTACTGTGTGCCTACAGGCCCTGGGCTAAGTAGAGAAGACACAGATGTAAAGACAACAGACTCAGAGTGGGTAATATGGGAAATACAGGCTGATGGGAAATACAGACAGTAAACGAGTGATTAAATGTGAAGAATAATCTCCAAGGAGAAGGACTGGGAGCCAGGGAATACCACACCTCATCTGGAGATGCCACTTTCTAATTTTACAAGAGACTCCTTTGCATGGAGAGATCTCCATGTGGAAAATGTCATACCATTCTTCAAAAGTCATAGAAGACCTATACAGTCCTCGTTATCCAGATTCAGGGTATGGGCAGGGGGAGGGTACAGGACACTGTGTATTTAGGAGAACCAACAATTGGAAAGGATGTATTTGCCCATGAGAAAGTCACACGAGATTATCAACACCAGTTCAGGAATACACCAGAGCAAAACATTGCATCCTCGTGCCCCAAGCCTCATCCACATGAAGTAGGATTGCATTTTCAGCGCTTGATAAAACTGCATGCCACGGTGGTGTGGAATACTCCTGAAGTGTTCTCAGAATTCGAGTGGGCAGCTAGGCTCATGCAGGTGCGAACTCAAACACTCTTAAGGGTTGCTGAAGAGTAACTGGGGATATTGCAGATCTGCCAGGAGATATTTTTTCTCTTCTAAGCAGTGGAGCATTTGCAGGTATAAGATACAAATGTATGCAATGTCTACTCTATACAGTGAATCCCTCTTATCAATTTTTCCAATAAACTGAATGATACCAGGGAAATAATTGCCAGTGGTTCATCAGGCCAACGTAAACCATAGCTGTATGAAACCTCAAGTTAAGCTATTAGAATCTACTCTCTATGTGGTTGTTTCTCTTTATTTAATGAAGTTCCATGGAAGGAAACAACCGCTGTTAACAATCTTGTGTCACAGAACAAGCCCATGATGACAGCCCATTTTCATCAGTGTGTGTGAAACCTCTATTTTTAGTAACCCACCTTCTGTTCTTGCTGATTTTTCTCACTCCCTTAATCTCCTTCCTCAGTAACTCATCATTTTCAGGTCAAAGCTATAAACATACCGTCAAGTAAGATGAGATACATAGGAGAATATTATTGCTCAAGCATCTAAACCATTGGATTAAATGATCCACATGATTTCCCAATACTCTACACACACACACACACACACACACACACACGATCTTAGACAATTGGTGTGCAGAGATCAGTGGGAGAAAGTTGATTCAAATTCAAAGAAAATGTATTTCAGAGACTTATTCTTCCAGAAAAAAAAATTGCAGGAATAGAAAACCTTATAACTAGGTAAAACGGTTAACCTGCTAACACTGACTGAGAACTTAGGATATATGGGTTGACGACTTTAATGTAATTTAATGAGAAAAAAAAAAAAAATATATATATATATATATATATATATATATATATATATATATATATATATATATATATATTCTTGTTAGTACATTACCCATTTGGGGAAATGTTTTGTTTCCCAGGAGAGGTTTTAATTAAAACCAAAAGAAGATATCTATTGTTATGTAAAAGTTATTACCTATACCATGGGTGGAAATGTCCAGTCCATGGGGGCATATAAGGTCCTCGAAATTATTTGGTCTGTCCCCGCCAAAGCATGAACGGCAACTTAATTAAATGTTCGACCAAACATAGCAGGCTAATGTTTTAAGTTAATAATTCTGTATTGTCTGAGAATGATGTTATAAATATCCAAATGGCCCTTGGCAGAAAAAAAAGGTTCCCCAGCCCTGCCATACTCACATATTATAAACACACACATATACATATGCCTACGTTACATGCATGAACACACACATACATTTATCCCATAGAAAATGAGGATCTCATGGACCAAATAGGCCCATGGAAAATGGCTCAAGACCGTTACCTTTGATGTCAACATAGTAAAATAAGCAAACTCCACTGAAGCCAGAAACAGGCTGCCTTTTCTCCCCTTTAAAAGCCACAACCTGAAAGAGCTGAGAGTCTGAAGTCTCACCATTAAGGTGTGCTGATTCCTAGGGTAGCTTGACATTTGCATAAAATATTAAACCTCCCTTGAGGTGTATTAATATTTTGATTGCATTGAAAGCTCTCTAACGAGTCACTGCAGTTAGGCGGCCTGCTGATTGGTGCCCTCCCGTGGAAGGTAGGCTCCTCCGTCCACATGCATAAATTACACTTGGCGATGTTGTAATAGAGATTAGTAGCGCTACAGTTCGGTCAAACTAATTCTTAAGCGCAGATAAAGAGCCATTCCATTCACAGGGGAGAGATCTGCAATGAAAGTAGCCATTCATGCGCCTGGTGCAGACATCAGCCATCTCCTCAGCGTGGCTGCAGGTCCCCACTCTTAAGGCAGAGTGTAAGTGAGACCCGGGACCTCTCACTTGACAAATGCTTTTTCATGTGAAATACATGAACTCCTTTTCCCCCTAGACCGAGTTGTTTCAGATCATTGTCTCTTCCGCAGCACAGGAAGAGGAGCTAATCTATAAAACAAGGAGACTTCACTCTGGATGCCAAAATCTGCAATTATATTGTGCAGAGGGGCTTCATGAATGGCTCCCGGGCTGTGACCCGACATTCATCTGGACAGGTAATACAGAGCTGGGGCCTTGCCAGCACGGAGCTGACTGATTTCTTTATAACAGGGCACTTTCTGCGTGGGGACACAGCCTTTTCTCTACGCAAGACCCTCCCTCCAAACTGAGTGCGGAGCTATCAGCGTTACGTCTTGTGTTTCCTCCTGGGCTGCGCGTCCAGGTGTTGGCCACAGGGCACCTACCATCTTAGAAAGAAGGCACTTCCGTTAGGCAAGCAGCTTCAAGATCTTAGCTATTGCTCACATATTGGTTATTTTGAAGTGATCTGTTGTGTAAAAAAAAAAAAAATTTAAATCACCCCATGTGCCAACACTACACGTTTGTCCTTGTCCCTGGCCAGGGTGTAAATCAAGACCAGTTTGTTCTTGGAACTGGTTGCTTATGAAAGCAGGTCCAGGAAAAATCATTTCAGAAATTCTTTTTCAGGAGAGATTGATCAGATAAGTTTGATACCACCTCTTGAAGGGACCCAGAATTATGATAAATGATAGTCTTTTCTTAGTTAAAATCTTCTATCAATTCAAGTATCTTACGTTCATTGTTGTGACAGAAATGGTGAGAAAATATTAAAAGTGAAAAAATTAAAACCAACCAATGACAAGAACACACTTTCTGGTCTAGGGACTGTCCTATCAAGTTAGAGAAATATGAATAGAAACAGATAGCAGTGTTCAGAGGAAGACGTGAGTAGGATAAAATGCAGGAAGAAGACATGTTGCAGAAGGCTGAGTTTGGATTGCGCATTGACGCTAAGAGAGTCATTGATGATAAGGGAGTGGGTTGGGGAAGAGAACAGAGGAAGTATTTTTTGTTTGTTTTTCTTCAATCCTTGCCCGAGGACATATTTTTGTTTCATTGTTTTGTTTTTTAGAGAGAGAAGAAGGGGAGTGGAGAAAGAAAAATATCAATAGCATCCTGTACATGCCCTGACCAGGGACTGAACCCACAACCTAGGTATGTGCCCTGACCAGGGAAAAACCCACAACCTATTGGTGTATAAAATGATGTTCCAACCAATCGAACCACCTATCCAGAGCTGGGAAAATGTTTTTAACTATAATAATAACCAAGCAAAAGTGTGGACATATGCCACTTTCCCTGTGTAATGTCAACAATATTTAACAACAGGTATTGGCACAAGCGATGATCCATCTGAGTACCAATAACAACCACTATAGCGAATTACCAGCCTGGCTGGAGAGTGTTCGAATGGTTCTTGTTCTTCTGTGTGTCCATTTGTCCATTGCCTAAGTCTCCCTCCTCTAGAACATAAATGGACCTGCAGTGCCTGAATTAGTGCCTGAGCATGGCTGTTTCTCAGGCAGTGTTTTTTATCTCAACTAACGCAAGAAACATTGTAGGGAGTGAAAGATGGAATAGAATGAGATCGATGGGATAGGCAAGATGATGGAGGTCTTTAATGATCAAGATTAGACGTTTGAACAATTTTCTGTGAATAGTGGGGACGCAGTGAAAATACACACACAGGGATAGAGCAACATCGTCCCCAACCTCATCGTTTCCAAAGTCACTGTTACTTTCCATGACCTTCCTGAGCTTTCCCTCGGAGCCAGGCATCATGAACCCTGGATGTTTCCCATGCATTACCTCACTCAACTCTCATAACAACTCTATGAAGTGGATCCAGTTATTATCTCCTTCTTACAAACAGGCAAACTGAAGCTGAAAGGTCTCCAGTAGCTTATTCAAGGTCACCTAATTACTAACCACTGCGCTGTCAGCCTGCGTGCACGCCACACTCACAACCCATCATAATAGTTTGCCCAACACAATTAAATAACACTTTAATAAGGAAAAACGGCCCATAATTTTGCATGATGCCACTCTTTGTTTTCTTACTTCGGGGAGGGCCACTGTCCTCATTTTATATCGTTGTAACTGCAGCTATTATACAATTTTATGGTATGCGTTTTCTACTGAGAGCTATCAAGTAAAACTTCTCTCTGTTGTATAATATCAATAATCATAATTTGTAATGATGGCTGTTTAGTTCCTTTTTTCCTTTGTTGGCTTTTTAGTCTTTTGCTATTGTATTGAAGATGCGCACAGTAGGCCTTCCTTCCCCTGGCTGCCCGCACCAGCTTTCCTCCGGCACCCAGGACCCAGGCCTTTGGTCCGGCCACAGCAGCAAGGCGTGGCTTCTCTGCTCTGGATGCTCCCAGCCCCTCCTTTTTTTAAAAAAATTTTTTTATTGATTTTTCACAGAGAGGAAGGGAGAGAGATAGTTAGAAACATCAGTGAGAGAGAAACATCAATCAGCTGCCTCCTGCACACCTCCTGTTGGGATGTGCCCAAAACCAAGGTACATGCCCTTGACCAGAATCTAACCTGGGACCTTTTAGTCCACAGGCTGACGCTCTATCCACTGAGCCAAACCAATCAGGGCTTTTTTTCCCCCCAGCTCCTTGAACAGAGCCCAGGGTGGGCTGAAGGCCTGAGTTGTACCCGGGGAACCCAGGAATCCAGGCCCCCAGCCCCACCTTGAGTGGAGTACAGGGCCAGTGGAAAGCTTGGCTCCTCCGTCCCTGGGAGCAACACAAGCCTCCTGCTCACTCCAGCTCTGTGGCCACAGCCATGTTCAGTCATCTTCAGTCTTCACTCTACACCTGTGTATGCAAATTAACCACCATCTTTGTTGGGTTAATTTGCATAATCGCTCTGATTGGCTGGTGGGTGTAGTGGAGTGATGGTTAATTTGCATGTTTCTCTTTTATTAGATACTTCAGTAGACATGGTTCTCCGCATGCAATATTTTGCTAATTATTTTCTTTGCATTTATTCCCAACAGTGGTTATACTATGTCAAAGAGTACATGGTGTAGGTCCTAAATTGTATTGCCAAATTGTTTTTCAAGTAGATTGTACTAACTTCTAATTCCAATAATTATTATTCACCAATTTTACTAAAAACCTCATGATCACTATTAGATCATTTAATTTTGTTTTTTTAGATCATTTAATTTTACTTATTAAAAAATATTTTTCCTTTGCATTTTTGTTACTAATTTAAACATTTTTTCAAACAAATTATGTGTACTTCTTCATACTTAAATTGTCAAGACAAGTCACTGGTCCATTTACTTATTGGAGTTTTATTATTCTGACAAAGTTGATTGAGATCTTTATATACTATACATAGTACTATAATTTGTCATTTTCAATATAAATATATTTTATAACAGGCTGCTTTACTTTATTTTTAGTTTCTATATTTTCAGTATACAGGCATTTTGAAATTTCTTTACTGTTTATTTGTATTTCCTTCAGTTGTTCCAATTGTTAGAAAGTTCCCATCCTTCCAAACACCTGAGATTCTATTTTATTTTGGGCTGATTTTCACTGACTAGACTTTTCACTTCATCTTTTTTTCACATGGAGATTATTTTCGCTCTACAGGAAGGAACCAATAAAGCAAATCTCCTCACTCTAAACATTTATTAAATAATTCTTCATTTCCTATTGCTTATGACTTTGTTACACACTAATTTTTTTCTATTTCATTTAGGAGGTTCTATCTTGTTTCACTGATCTATTTATTCATATTCTAGTCTTTTCTTTTTACTACTGTTTTACAGCTTTGTTTTATATTTGAATATGACTTTTAAAAAGTTTGAGAACCACACCCATTTAATTTTCCAAATAAATGAGGTCATGAATTATCTTTGTTTTTTTCTAAAATAATCTAGAATTTCAACTAAGATTGCTTTAACCTATTGTGAAGTTAGGATAAATCAACATTATTGTATACCTCATTTATTCTAACCCTTTCTAGATCACTTATTCTAGCTTCCTATATTTCCCAATAAAGATTTTTTATGTAAGTCACTCATACCTTTTATTACACTATTTCTTAAGTTTTTATATATTTAATGTTATTGTCAACAAGATCCTTGCGTAACTTTTAATGACTATTTTTATTGGTATAAAAGAATATAATTTGTTTTGTAAGCTTCATTCGTACTTAGCAAATATTATAGATAGTTAAACTAGAAGGACTGTAGTTAACCATTATAAAACCTAAACTTCAGCCGCCATCTTAATGAACATTCCTCACCTTTAACTTTATAGCCGAAAGTCTCCCATAGCAAGTTATCTTACTTAGTTATTTGAATAGCTTTTTGAACGGTATAGAAAGGACTAGTTTTTAATTAACCAATGTGGATGCTAAGTTCCTATTCCTTTAAAAATTAACTAAGCTAACATGCTGATGATCATGGATATTAAAACGTACATCACTTATTTACCTGTGTATTACAGTCAACTCAAAATTATTCCTTGAGAATTTTATCACTTTGGATAAGATTCAGGCGTAAGAGAGACCCAAAAAGCCATAGTTAAAATAGGTTAGTCTCACAGCATCACAGCATGGCAGGCCGTTTCCTCAGGCTGAGTCCTTGCTGGAAGAGCTTTCCACCCCAAGCTACCAGGATAAGTGCGGTCATCTCATGCTCCAAGAACATCCCTCATAACCATGTTCCAAGCTGCAGCATGAAGGAAGAAGAAAGGTAAACCTCCCCCATTTAAAAAAATATATATATATATTTTATTTCAGAGAGGAAGGGAGAGGGAGAAAGAGATAAAAACATCAATGATGAGAGAAAATCATTGATCAGCTGCCTCCTGCACGCCCCCCACTGGGGATCAAGCCTGCAACCCGGGCATGTGCCTTGACCAGGAATCAAACCGTGACCTCCTGGTTCATAGGCTGACACTCAATCACTGAGCCACACCAGCCGAGCAGCCTCCCCCACTGTAAGGAGACTTCCCATACGTTTCCCTGCACTTGAGCATATCTAGCTGCTGCCGTGGAGCCTGCAGGATGGGAGCCCAGCTGAAATGGGGTTTTGTTCCTTCGAGAGGGAAGGGGAAATGCCTGTTTGTTGGGCAATTGTGCCATAGAATCTTGTCACTGATCAAACCGTTCTTCGGCCTGACGACAGGGGACAGCCTTCCATTCAGTCAGGTATGCTTTATAGCCTTGTCATTCCCCATCAGGGCATTAGTCCCCCCCGCCTCAGCAGAGCTTTGTGTATTTGTTAAAAGTAGTTAACCAACACCATAGACTACCTGACCCTAGGCACCTTTAGAGCATTTAGCTTTGCACTAATTTCTGCACAATATCATCATCAGTTACTTGTGTTTTAAATGGATTCTCTTTACCATCATAAGAAAATATTATATTCCAGTTAAGTTCTTTTAAGTTCAAAGTAGAGGATAAATTTTGTCAAATTCTCTGTTTTTGTCATATTTAAGGATTATGGGCTTTTTTTTTTCTTACTTAACCTACAAGTATGAATTATTCCATTACTTATTTTTCAGTAATTATAGTCTTAGTTTGAACTTTCCTTACATTCCAGGGATAAAGCTACTGGCTATGAACTATTATCTGTTTAAAGTTTTGCTGAATTATTCTTATTGCATTTTATTTCAAAAATGTCATATCTATATTTATGTCTTTCTGCCCCATTTTTTCTATCTTCATTTTGTTTGGGATTAGAATTATATAGTTATATGATTTATGTTTTTGTGTCCTTCCAAAGGAGATTATGTTTAAACGATTGGTTAAGAATCAGTACATAGGATGGATAAGGAGTGAGTGAGTAGAGGCAGGTGAACAAGTTAGGAGACTCTGCAGTAAACCAGTCTGTAGCAAGATGAGCTTAGAACAGGGTAATTGGAATAGCAGGGGGAAATAAAACCTGGCCAGTGATACGTTCTAATTGACTTCATCCAATTACACGTTCCGAGGCCCAGGGATCATTCTGTCATGTAACCCGCTTGACAGTAGACAAATCTAAAATCCTGACTAACAGCTATCACTTCTGGGTGGTAAGGATGATTGTTTTTGAGCACAAGAGAACATGTTTCCCCAATGAAAACCTCTAAGTGCAGCCTTTTCATCACCTCTCTATGCAAGTGGTCCTGTCATGCAGGCAGCACAACTCAACATGACACTCTGACGAGGATCTTGACGGCAGGAGGGGGAGGCAGCCATACTTTCCAGCCCCGGTCCATTGTAAACCCAGCCTTCACCCCTCACCCCAATGCAATTGTCAAAAGTAAACCACAGTAATAGAGTTCATTCTGCCTTTCACGTTGTCCCAACATCACTGACATCATTATTTGGAGCAGCAGGTCTCTGGAGATGTGTTCTGGGAAGATCCTGGGAGGAGCATGAACGGCCTGCCTGCGCTGAGAAGTGGTGAAAATGTAAACTTCAGTGATCTTACTAGCGAAGCGGACTTACTTCACCAAGACCAGATTAATTTAGCAGCTACATCCCCATTCCTTCGTGCTGTGCTGGTAAGTAAAAACAGGCCTACAAAACAGAAGTGATTCTCTAAACATACACAGCGTGCAGAGGCCCTGGCCAGCACTGAGCATCCCAGCGGGGTCCCTGGGAGCTATGTGATGACACATCGCAGCAGAGAAGAAGGCTTTCCGTGTTGCAATCAGTTATATAAACATTGTGTAGAAATGCTTAAAAGCAATACGTTAGGTCTGCTTTGGAGTCACTAAAAGGAAAGGCCCCAAGATATGCTACGTTAGATGAAATTGGCAATCATATGTATACCACTTTTGCCCGAGTCTACCAACTCAACAACCAACTATACATTCCAACGCTGTGACCTCTTATTGTTGCCCTGCTACAGCCGAGGAAAGCATGTCATCCTCTCACTTCTCCCATCTTTTAAAAGTGCTGCTTTACAAAGCACATCCGTGTCTCATCCTGCAGATACTCTTTTATTTTTAATGCTAGAGGCCTAATGCATGAAATTCATGCCAGAGTAGGCCTTCGCAGCCACGGTGGCTGCCTCGATCCCTCCCTCACAGCCATGGCAGCTGCCTCAATCCCACAGCTGCAGTCTTGGCTTCATCTGGAAGGTTGTCTGCAAGGTCATCAGGAAGGACATCTGGATGGCCGTCTGGTCGATTTGCATATTATGCTTTTATTATTCTAGATATTTTATTGATTTTTTTACAGAGAGAAAGGGAGAGGAATAGAGAGTAACATCAATGAGAGAGAAACATCAATGATCAGCTGCCTACTGCACACCCCCTACTGGAGATGTGCCCACAACCAAGGTACATGCCCTTGACCGGAATTGAACCTGGAACCCTTCAGTCCACAGGCCAACGCTCCATCCACTGAGCCAAACCAGTTAGGGTCCTACAGATATTCTTGAGGACCTTCATTGTCACAGAGGTATTGAGGTATGAATGACCCTGTGCCTGCCCTCCAAGAATGTACAGAGTAGGCGCCAGACAGGCACCATGAATCCATAAGGCAGGTGAGGGGTCAGTGGGAGATCACATACAACGGCGTCAGTGGAAAAGCAGATGTGGGTAGGGGTTGGGAAGAAGAGCAGCCATGCTAGGTGAGCGACATTTATGCCCCTGGTAATGCAGAGGGCCCCTTCCTTCTCTGGTCCCTGGTGCATTGCCCATTTGCCCCCTGAGCATTGACAGCACTGATTATAAATCATTTACTCCTACATTCTCTCTGCAACTCAGATGGGATCTTCAAGGTCAGGCACCATGTCTTACTCACTTTTCCCACGGCACCTAGTATATACCATGCGCTCCATCACGATATGGTCAATAAGTAAAAGAATGGACAACATTTTATCTTCAAAGTGGGACTGAATCTGCCATGTCCACTAACATAGCAAAGGCTGGTTTCCTTCTACCAGGCCAGTGGGTACAGGAAATGTCTGGGCAGGCAATGCCTGATGGAGAAGGGCTTGAAGCGGGGGTTGTCTGTGTGTGTGTCTGTGTGTCTCTCTCTCCCTGTGTGTGTACATGCATATGCACGCATGCACACAAGGGGGAGTTTCTAGTGGATCCTGCCCTCAGGGAAGAGCCCAAGGTTGAAAGATAAAAGTCATCAGTCAGGCACTGCATTTGGAGAGGCTGAACAAACGTGGGAATTAAAGAACAACAACAAGGAATGATGAAGATGGGAAAATCAGGTAAAGCAAGCAGAAGACTTGGGGTGGGTGAGTCCATAAATTACCAAGGGTTTCACGCGGTGGCCTGGTACAAACTCTTTGGGCTGAGGAGAAAGCCTTAAAGTCACATTAAGTAAATCCCCAATATTCCTCGGGACATCTTATACCAAACACACTTGGGACATAGTTACACTAAAGAAAATACTCACTGTCCATCTGGAATTCTAATTTAACTAGGCACCTTGAATATTTGTTTGCTAAAGTTGGTAACCTTGTCTTAATGGAACAACCAGAATGGGAATAAGGGTGGGCAGGTCTGGTTTCTGAATGAGATTATGGAAAGTTAAATCCCATGAGGCTTCACGTGGTAATTGTATTCAAACATTATTACTGGGCGATTAAGAAGTCTCTCTCACCTGGTCCATGTGGCTCAGCTATTGAGCGTCGACCCATGAACCAAGAGGTCACGGGTTCGGGTTTGATTCCCAGGCAGAGCTCGATCCCCAGCTGGGGGTGCACAGGAGGCAACCAATCAATGATTCTCTCTTATCACTAATGTTTCTGTCTCTCTATCCCTCTCCCTTCCTCTCTCTCTGTAAAAAGAAAAAAAAAAATCTCTCCAAAGACAAAAATGGATTTAGTGACTAAGATAGCAGAGTGCTTCTCAAGCAACAGAAATGTTGTGGGGTTTCCTTTTCCTCTCGTGAGACTGTCCCACCTGTGCCCAGGGGCACCGGAACATACATCTCACACGTGGACTCTGCCAAGAGCAGGGCAGCCTTCCAGCAGGTATGACCCTCCCCACCCCCCAGAGGCTCAGGGGAAGACAACCTTGCCTCAGCCTCTCCCGTGAGAAACAAGAAACGGGATGGATTTTCTGGAGGTGAGTCATGGGTGTGTCTCAGGGGACGCTGGGCTGTAAGACCTCTTCTGAAAACATCTCAAGCAGAAGTGTGTTTTTCTTACCTCACAAGACATGTGGAGGTAGGACATGGGGTTAAATCTAGACCACATGCCTGAGATTCTGTGTGTCTGCCTCCTGGTTGCAAGATGGCTGCAGCAGCTCAACCACCACATTTCCTTTTTCTTTTCAATTTATTTTTATTGATTTCAGAGAAGAAGGGAGAGAAAGAGACAGAAACATCAATGATCTCATTGAGAATCATTGATCACCTGCCTCCTGCACGCCCTCTACTGGGGATCAAGCCCACAACCCGGGCATGTGCCCTTGACTGGAATCAAACCCAGGACCCTTTAGTCTGCAGGTCGTCACTCTGAGCCAAACCAGTTAGGGCTACCACCACATCTGCGTCCAAGGCAGGAAGAAGGTGAAGAGGCTAGAGCTGCTCAATTCCCTCTGAGCCTTTCCTTTTTTTCTTTTCTTTCTTTCTTTCTTTCTTTCTTTCTTTCTTTCTTTCTTTCTTTCTTTCTTTCTTTTCTTTTGTTTTGTTTTCTTTTCTTTTTCCTTCCTTCCTTCCTTCCTTCCTTCCTTCCTTCCTTCCTTCCTTCCTTCCTTCCTTCTTTCTTAAAGATGAACAAGTGGCTTCCTAAACCCTGACGGCCCAGCAGACTCTGGGTTACATCTCAGGAAAGATTTGTTTCTCTCGTGGGAGACAAGTAAGAAGAAGGAAATGGGGGACTTCCGGGTGGGCAAAACAACTGAAAGGAGCCCTCGGCTGGCCAGGCTCCTGGAAACAGCTCCATGAAGCACCAAAAAGAATCCAGGCCCTGAAATGCAACAAACCCTCATTCAAATGCAAGCTCTACCCTTCACGACTCATTCGTCCTCGAGCAAAGGCATGCAATCTTCCTGAAGAATGTGGGTAATAATGGTGACTCGAAGTAAACAGGAGGTGGACTTGGGCCATAATGTACCTGGTATAGTATGTGGCAGGAGGTACAAAATGAAGAGTGGCTATTATTATTTGGAGACACCAACCAATTCAATTGAGGGTGGCTTTTTTTTTTTTTTTTAATGTGGATAAAATACACCTTCAATTAGGTACATATTTTCCAAAATAAAGTTCCAGATTGTGGGCATCTTCACGCTACAGTGCATTTGCAATTCAACAGAGCCATTATCAAACAATTTAAAAGGCGACTCTGCAGTCAGAGAAGGACCAGTATCACATGATCGCACTCATATGTGGAATCTAAGTAACAAAACAAACAGATGAATGGAGTAGATCCAGAGACTCAAAGCATGGAACAGAGTGTGGAATCTTAGAGGGAAGGTGGGGGAGGGTGGGTGGGTGGGAGGTAATCTACCAAAGACCTTGTATGCATATATGCATAACCCATGGACCCAGATAATAGGGTGCTAAAGACCTGGAGGGGGGGCAGGCTGAAGGGGGTCAATGGGAGAAAAAAGGGGACACATGGAATACTTTCAACAAAAAAGAATTATTTTTAAAAAGTAACTCTGGTTGTCTGGATTCATCACAGTCATTCATCTACATACTCACGCCATTATCAGAAAATGTTATTACAAAAAGGCACTTCTGTAGACATACAGGTTTGAGGCACTGCTCTGCGATTTGTAAGTTATCATTTCTTCCTTAAAATACGTGAAAAGAATTTTTGATTTGAAGGATGTTTATTCTTTCATGTGACAAGTAAGTGCCATCTTGAAAGCCCTTCATTTTAAAACATATTTAATTTTTGAGCTCCCATTGGAATAAGGCTATAGAACTCAAGATGAGCAAAACGGTTTCAAAGGCCAGACAATAGGACATATGGGCTCAATGTGATGATCGTCTATAAAATGGTTCAAAAGCCTATTGGCATTTACTCCATTTGACAATTGAAGTTCAACGAACTCTTCATAAGGATGAAAGAGGATCATATATGTTATTGCAATATTTGGATATTAAAAGTCTAAACATGAGCTAGAGAAATTGGGATGAACTATTACACACACACAGATGTTTAAAATTTGCCAGTAATGAACTCACATGCCAGAACTTGAGAAAATGAAAGAAGAAACGGCATTATAATCCCTTATTATTTGTAAAAAAGGTCTTCTATACAAGCCAATTTAATACATACAAGGCAAACAGCAATGACTTGTCCAAGAAAATATTGAAATCCATTAGGATTTCATGTGCATAAACTGATTCAGCAAGTCAGTATATTTTTCTCAAAAAAACAAAATCATCTTTTCTGCATTGTGTGAGATGAAGGTTAGATTACATTTCTTGCCTGTGCAATAATTCCCACATCATAAATTCTGATGAAATTATATCAATACATAAAGCAAATGGATGTCTGACCTACCATGGTTTTCTAGTTCTCAGAGAGAGAGGCTGACATACAAGCAAATCCCCAGCTGCTCGGAGCGATGCTATTACAGCGTGCCTTTGCCTGGGAACTGTTATTAACTACCCTGACCAGGAGCGGCTGCTCGAGTTTGTGGTTTCTGCTCTGAATATTAAACTTGGGCATACAAGAGTCCTTATTGTGGGGAGCACTTGGAAATGGTAATACAAAATTGCTTTATATTTGCGGGATTTGATTGCTTCAGATGATACAGCCCTAGCTGGTGGGCCTCTCTCGCTGCTTGTATTTCCAGATGATAAATCATTCCTTTGACAGGGTATCTGCCACAACCAGGTCTCAGTTTCCGTGGTATCATTTTTTATATTACAACTGGCAACTGCTCTTCTGGGCTGTTCATATAAGTGACACATTTTGCATAATTTATGAGAGTGGGGTCAAAATCAAAGCTAACAAAAGCCTCCTCGACTTTTCTTGTACGTGTCAAGGCATCCCGGGCTTTGAGTTTTGAGAGGACTGAGTCGTGGACAGAGGATGTGAGATGTCTGTATGGTGATGGTGGGCACTGTACTTATCAACACTGAAATTCAATATCACAAAAGACAGCATGAGGCAAAGCTACAGCCACAGTTAGCCAATTAGTTACTGATAGTCACTCCTCAAGAGTGAAATAATATCTCCTTAACATTTATGTAAAGAGACAGAAGCACTTAATGAATCCTCACATGGAAAAGGTAGCTACCAGTGCATGCTTTATTTTCTTCTTCTGGAAATAAGGGCACTGGACGAGATGGTCTGCAGTCTTTCTTCCCATTCGAACATTCTGCTCAGGCTACAAAATTCATGGGCAGAGCAAAAAGCATGAGGAACACAGATGACGGTGATGAACCTATGCCACTTCCTTGCTGCCAACAAATTGAGGTTCAGACCTAAGATTGAAGAAGCTGGAGATGTCTTTCGGTCCTGGAACCCATTCCTAAAGCCATATGTTTTGAAGTCCCAAAACACAGCCGACTTCTGGATGTGCCTGAGATTTTCTCTGTGCGAATTTAGGGAGATATTAATGTGGAAGATGATACCCACCAAGTATAATGAGATCCAGGTAACAGTGTGAGCTGCCTTCCAAACTCTGCTCTTATGAATTTATGAATGAATCAACAGTTTTAAAGACTGTTTTGGAAGAACCTGGGCCTAGAAATAAGAAGCTCTCACACACACACACACACACACACACACACACACACACACACGCCCAACCCCACCCCAGGGGCCTGGCTTACTCTGGGTCTCCTTGGTTGCTTTTATTAAATCAGTGCCTCTTTGACGTTCCATTAGTCATAATACAAAGCAGGAACTGTGAGTGGCCCAAGACTCCGTGTTAGCTGGGAGTGGTTTCCAAATGAACCACGTTCAGCATTTCCTGAGCAATTACTTGTCCTTCCCCAACCACCCTCCCCCCGCCACCAAAGGGGGATTTGTGTATATTTTCTAATATAACCAAAATATAAGGAGAGGGTTACCAGGAAAGGCTGGTATAAAACTTCTGCTGGGAACTCAAAAGATTGTCCCTCGGCCAAGTCGGCTTATGGAAGTGGCTTCCATCCTCACGGGCTGGGCTCCTCTGCAGGCTCCGCCCACCGCACAGCTATTTGGGAAATCACATCTTTCCCAAATGTGGGAGGAGAATTTTTTTTTTAATTGATAACTAGAAACCCAATGCATGAAAAATCATCCGAGAGTAGGCCTTCCTTCCCCCGGCTGTCGGCACCGGCTTCCCTCAGGCACCAGGGACTCGGGCTGGCTTTCCTTCGGTCCAGCTTCGTCAGGAAGGACGTCCGGAAGACTACCGGTCTAATTAGCATATTACCCTTTTATTATTATAGATTATTATTATAGATTATTGAATGCTGAAATTGAATCCTTTGGGGAATTTTACTTAATCATTGGATTTCAGGACTGAGGAGACTTTAGAGACAATCCCTTCATTTGTTCAGATAAGAAACTGACACCCATAAGGGTACAATGTCTTGCCCGAGGCAACAGCAGAATCAGGACTAGAACCCAAAGACTCCTGACTTGTATATGTGAACAGTGACTTTCAAGCCTTCTGGACTATGACCTGCCATCTGCAATGTAACCCAGTCCTATGTACATCCAGGCAACTGAAGCAAAACTTCAAAAACGGGTTCTTACCCTTATTGTGTGTGATATGCTCTGACCCAGTCAGTTCTGCTCTATTTCACTTTTTTTTTAAACACTGGTCATGAACTACTTCCGGTTACAACCTGCAGTTTTAAAAGCGCTGTTCTAGATGACGTTTGCTCAAAAATGGCTAATTGGATTTCCTTTCGACAATAAGCTGCTCTTCTCCCTCCCCGTCCAATAGACAGAGCGGAATGGACTTCCTCACCCGAACCCAGGATTCTGCAGACCCACTGCATTTCATAGACACCAACTCGACTCCTCCAACAAGTTATTGGATTGTCCTTAATATTAGTGACAAGAAAAGCTTAAACGGACTAGAAAAAGGAACCCGAAAAAAATACAAGATGCAGAAGAGATCAGAAGCCACAACGCTACCCAAATGTGAGCTGTTCGAATTACAGGAGGGAACTGCCCAGCAGAGATGCTCACGTGGGCTCTCGGCTGAAGCCTAGGGCTCTGCGTCTCGGAGACACGGCTTCTAATAACTGCTCCACAAAACTCAGGGCAGCATTTGGCTTATTTGGGTGACTGTGGCAAACACCCAAGTTTATTCACTTAGTTGCACTCGCCGGGAGAGGGGGGAGAGGGAGAGGGCAGATGGTTTTGCAAGGCTGGGTTGGGAACCTATCAAAGAATGGGGGAGACATTGCCCCCGGAGTGGCTTTTTGGGATTTGCTCGCAGGGTTGCCAACGGCTCGCCCAGGTGATCATATCTCCAACTTCTCTCTAGCCAAGCACACGGCATCCTAGTTTTTAGAACGTCCGCTGTCGAACATGTGGCAAGTTTTTCCTCTTCGGGGTGAAGAGCAGGCAGCGGATCTGAGCCGCGCAGAACACTGCAATCCCCCCGGTGCCAGGAGCAGGAAACGTGGAAGCAGTTCTCAGAAGACAGGCTCTCAGCGCGGGCCAACTCCTGGCGGCTGATGAGATGCACGCTCCGCATCTGAGGGGCCGCCTGCCAGGAGCGTGACCACAGCAAGCAGGAACCCCCCTCTGTCCACTTCCCCCGCGGGACACGGCCGGACCTGCATCCCATCGGTTCAGCAAACGCCTGGTGCCCGCCCTGGGCTCCTCCTTGCAGGCCGGGCATGGAACCGCTTAGCATCCCTTCCTGGAAGCCCTCCTGCCTCTGTCCTATGGCAACGCAGAGCCAGCCAGGCCGCGTTTTCCACTCGGGGATGATGTCTGGCCCGGTTCCCACCGCGGGGCTCTGGCACTGACAGGGGTTAATGGGTACCATTACCCACTCTCGGCGGCATGGGTTTGATCTTCTTGGCTTGGATACTCTCCCTCCTCTTGGCACAAGAAAATTCAGCTTTTGCCCTTGACCTTGTTATCCAAGAGCCTGAGTGCCCGTGACAGCCGCGGAGGCACACGCTGCCCCTTCTAAGTCCTTGGCAGAGCCGTCCAATCCAGGCCCACGCAGGCGGCGGGCGCCCAGCTCTTTACTTTTCCCTGATCGGCCAGCTGGCCTGTTGCTGAAAAGCAAGACCAATCGGGAAAGACACATACGCATCTGTGGCTGGTCCTGCCTCGTTTCCTCCTCCACCGAGACAGACAGAGGACCAGAGAGGGGCTGGAGGGAGCAGTGCCTCAGTCTTCCTAAGGGGAGACGGCCAAAGCTGCCCTGAGCCCCCGTGGTGGCACAGGAACAGGGCTTTGGGAGAAAACGCCAAGGTACACTTCACCGCCTCTTGGCAAACCAGTGCACGTCAGTTCCAGCTACACATCATGGCTCGCCCGCTGCTGGAGAGCCCGCTGCTCCCTTAGGTCCCCCAAAGGCTCCTGGCCCTCAGCCTCAGACCCCACCGCAGAGGAGGAGGAGGAACAGGAGGGGTCCACAGAGGTCAGGCCTCCAGCCAAAGTGCTCCTGAGGAGCCTGCAGTCACCCGGAGAGTGCAGCCCTGGACCAGCCTCTGCGGAGGACGTGCGGGCTTATCAGTGTGTTTCGCACAGGCGTTTCTCCTCCAGCCCCGGAACAAATCGCCATTTCTCTGCTTGAGCACCAGATGAAGGAGTTGGCGTGCATTTAGGACCACAAAATGCATTATCTTTTTAACCTGAGACTCACACTTGGAGAAGCAAGAATCTCGAAGGTGGGACGGGACCTGCTAAGGACGCTGCATCTGTCATCTGGGAGATGCTCGTGCGTGGAGTGGCACACGGAACAGCCCGAGCACGCAAACACACCCGTGACTCAGTTTCCCTGGCAGCACCCTCCTGCCTGGCCTCCTATCTCCTGCCTTTTATTAGCATAGAGCTGGCTTTGCCCATGTTGGGGAATCAGTCTTCATTCCCAAATTATAGTCAGGAAGGGAGCTCAGCTTTCCATTTAAAATGTCTGCCCTTTTCCCCACCATGAATATTCCAGACGCATCCAGAATAATTCCAGTTTCTACCTACATGCAGGTTCTGACAGGTCAAAAGATTGGCTGAGGATATTCGGAAATCAAAATTCTGCTCCTGAAATGCACAGACGAACTGAGAGCCGAGGGGCCCCATGGGCAGCCCCGGCCTCACTCTCACAGCTCTGAGATGGGCGTAGTCACACCCTTCGTGGAAAAGGTGGAATCAGATTAATTAATTGGCTTTCTCAGAGCAGAAAATGTGTCACCCTCTTCAAAACCTTAAGATGAAAGGTGTGAAATGGTGTCATTGTTTCATAAATTGCTACATCAAACGTGGGACGCCCATAAACCTGCAACAGGTAATTATCGTAAAAATAGCACGCCATTAATCGCCCCGTGAGCAGGGCCCATTTATTTGATGGAGGAGGCGCACACGTGGTCCTGAGCAAAGGACCCACCTCCCATCTGCCTCCCAGGACCTGGCCATGGCTGCCTGCCCTCCAATTCCTCTAACAGCCTCCCAGAGACTCTCGCTGACACTTCCCCACATGGCGACACAGTGGTTTATAATAAATATACAGCTGGTCTCTGTCCCCATGGAAAACCCTTGGAATTCCCTCAGTCATGAGAGCAGCAAAGGAGTTTGTTATGCTAATGAGGTGGTCAGGGGAAGCAGCCCTGTGATTAGAGGTTGAAACTTTCAGTTCCACCCCCTTGACCTCCAGGAGGACAGAGGACTCTGGGTTGAGTGGGTAGCCAACAGCCATTGATTTGATCAATCACGCCTACAGAATGAAGCCTCCTCCACTGGAAACCAAAAGGATGGGGTTCCCAGGGCTTCTGGTTGGTGAACACATGGAAGCTGCGATGGGGGCAGCCTGGTGGGTGTTGGGGGCATGGTAGCTCTGAGCCCTCCCACACCCCACCCTGCACCCCTGTTCCACCTGGCTCTTCCTGAGTTATATCTATTTCTAATAAAGTTATGTCTATTGATCTAGTAAGCAAAATGTTTCTCTGAGTTCTGTGAGCTGATCTACCAAATGAATCAAACCCAAGGAGGGGGTTATTGGAACCCTTGATTGATAGCCGCTGGGTCAGACATGAGCACAGGACAGCCTTGTAGGATGAACCCTTAACCTGTGGAACTTGATGCTGTCCCCGGGCGGGTGCTGTCAGAATGGAGCTGAATTATAGGACACTCAGCTGGTGTGGAAGAATGACTTGGTGGTGTGAACCCCACATCCCACACACACACACATTGGAGTTGGAATCAGAATCCTACCCTCCTTGGTCAGTTCTCTACACATCAAGTGCCTAGATCAGCGCCTGACATGTTAGTTTTTCCTAACGTAAGGGCCTTCTGCACTCCACGAGATTCTCCCCGTCGGACCCTCTTGCCATTTCTGCACCTGCCCTTTTGACTATTTCCAAACGCTCAGATCTGACACAGGTGAGCACTCCGCCTTCTGCTCTTTCACAGCCCAGTTCTTCGTATTCCATCTTATACAGCCTTGGGCCTAATTAGCAGCCTCTCTGATGAAGACGTAAGTGAACGGGTGGGTGAGCGGTTAGACCCTGGCTTTGCACCATGCTGTGCTGAGACCCAACAAAACCCCTTTGTCAAGACAGCTCAGGGTAGAGGACTAGCACCCATATGTGTGTCTTATTGAAGGCCCTTAGGGTGCAAGTAGCAATCCATTCCAGCTGGCTCAAGCAACAAAGTGGGTTTTATTGGAAGGACACAGGGTTAGCTCAGAGGAGGACTCTTGAGGGATTGAAATCATGAACAAGAGAGCTGGCATAGGGCGTGTTTACTCTCTCAACCCCTGGTCTTTTTTCACAGCTGGCTGCTTCGTCCCTATTTCATGCATTTAGCATTTAGCATTTTCTGTGTCTTCGTACATGTGGATTAGACGTTGCTGCCCTAGCTGAGTCTATGGTTCTCTCGAGTCACATACCATCCACATCCCACCAGCAGCCCAGAGACCCCAGTCCTCACCCCAGGGAGAGAACATCTGATCAGCCTGCTCAGGGCAGACATCCACCCTGTGGAAATTTCCGCGGGCGACGGAGGTGACGTCTCACAGGTCTGCAATTGCTTATCTGAAATTAGTGGGTCTGAATGTGCTTCAGATTTGACAGCTCTTCATATTGTAAAATGATGATGTGGTTCCTACGCGGTATATTACATAACCCCATCCCTGAGTCTGGGGCCACATTCTAAAATCAAACACACGAACGTTTCTGTAGGAACATGCGCGAATTTCCATAATCAGTGGGACACATAAGGACTGTAAACAGCTCCAGGTCGGGCCAGGTCAGCATCTGCTATCAAATGAGTTCAGACCGGGTTTGAACTGGCCCCAAATGAGTTGGAAAATCTTTCCATTTTCAGAGTCATTGGGTGTCTGGTTAAGGATAAGTAGAGCAACCAAGTAATTTATTGTCCCAACTTCACTCCTGAGAGTAAAGGGGGTGCTGGGAGGACACGCAGAGAAAAGGCAGTGTCGTTATTTTAACCTCTCCAACCTCCATCGTTACAGTCAGGGCAACAAGGGCAGCAGAATCAAAACCCAGGAACAACTTCTTATCAAAAAGACTGAGTGGTAGGTGTTCCCAGAAACGTCAGAGAGCAATCAAATACTTAACAGTTACAAGCTCTACGTGGCATCTGTGTTAGAGGGGGAAGGTAGAGCTATAAGGCATCAAAGAACAGTAGAATCCCCAATAGGCACATACTGGAGATGGCAGGTCAACATGAAAACAGAAATTGAGAGGGATTTTTGCACAATCAGATTCTCAGGGGCATGTGAAGGCTGATGAAAGTGTCTGAAGGGGTGGCAGTAGTCTGGGCCCTATGAACCCTCAAAAAAACAGAGCAGAATTTCCTTCCAGGATAAAGCTCCTCTCAGAGTAGAATCCAGAGTAGGCCAGGGACCGCAAAGAAAATTTAAAAGAAAAAGATGCAGATTAAACTGTGGGTGGGCAACACAGGGGACAGTTCTCTGTGGGGAAAAAACAGAAGAAGCGTTCTAGAGATATGAAGGTAGAAAACAATGTTTTAACACCCCAACCTGCTACCTGAAAGCAAAGGAAAACTCATTCTACATGACCATTACCAACAAAATGTGACTGCGGTCGAGTCATATACAAAGTTATATTTTTTTAAAAGAGAATAAGAGACTAAGTAGCAGGTCAGAAAGACATGCCCACAGAGTCCATAAGAAATGCAGCCAATATTTTTAAATGAGCTGAAAGAAATAAAGACGATGACACAAAAGTATGGAGAATATGAAAGAAAATCAAAAGTCAGAATCATAGAAATTCAGACATGAGGTTATAGAACTCGGGAAAAATTTAGAAATAAAATAATAAATCATTTCCTAAATGAGGACCATGTTGTAAAATATAAATGAGCAAATACAACATATAGTGACTTGTGAGATATAAAGGTAAAAAGGAAACTTTTTTTATAATTAGGGAGAAATAAAGAGATAAAAAGGATTCAAAAGAAAATGGCATATATAGGAGACGGGGGAGGGGGGGAGTGACATATGTACCATAGAAGGTCTCCATCCCCATCAAAGAAGGAAGCCATAGGAGTGAACCTGATTAAATACTGAAAATTCAAGAAAGGACTCTTGAAATGAAAAGTCACTTGAAACTACATATTGAAAGGACATACCCTGGGCCTGAAAAACAGAAAGAAAGGAAGAGAAGAAAACAGAAGAACAACATTGAAATGTAGTCTTGTAAAATGACTAGACATTAAGGGAGAGAAAAAGAATATCCTTTGAGCATCCGAAAAGATTATCAGCAGACTGCTCAGCAGCAATGCTTTATGCCAGAGGAAAATGGAGTGACACCGTTAACATAATGAAGGAAAGAAAACATGATTTTATAGTTTTATCCAATCCAATGGCTATGAAAGTAGCAATACTGCAGACAAACTATTATAAACACGAAAGAACACAAATATTTTTCTCATGAGTCCTTCCTGAGGAATCTGTTAGAGATCAAGCTTCTTGCGACCAGAACGGCAGGAGAGGCACTGCCCTGAGGACAGAGGAGTCGGTATGCCTGGCTAAGAAAATGGAGATGCAAATGGAAGACAAAAGCTTTAAGTAAAAATCCTGTAATCCTGAACTTAAATTGGAAGTATCAGTATCAACCTATAATGGGCTTTATTTCTGAAAGTTTCTTAGCAGTCTCCATGAAAAGGCCTAGAAACCACAAGGAAACGATAGGAATGAGCACCCCAAGTGCCCAGACTGTGGTCTCTAAATACCGCATCCTGCTAAAGGGGAACAGGGCCTGACTCCAGCACTGGAACAGGAAGTGGAACCTTGTATTACGTTAGAAGGAGTTTATCGAAGGATATCGGGATCTTGTCATAACACTCAAGAACCAAGCTGAAGAAGTTCCCACTGGCCAAACATGGGACAATGAGAACATCACTAACAATACTAATTGTAACCAACGGAAACACATAAAATATACTTAACCCCGTGAATGAATAAGGATGCAAAAAAAAAAAAAAAAGTCAACTGAATTCAAAAAGAGATAGAGAGGGAACCTGTAAATGGAAGGAGACTTACTAGATAGGCCAAAATATTGTAATGTGTGTACTTATTTGCATGCAAGTTTCAATGAACAAACTGGAAAAAAAAGGAGACAGTTAGCCCTGGCTGGTGTGTGGCTCAGTTGTTTGGAGCATCGTCCCATAGACCAAAAGGTTGTGGGTTCGATCCCGGTCAGGGCACATACTGAAGGCAGCCAATCACTGTTCTCTATCATATCAATGTTTCTCCCACCTTCTCCTTTTCTCCCTCCCCCCTCCCTTTCTTCCCCTTTCTCCAAAATCAAGCATATTCTCAGATAAGGGTTTTTCAAAAAGAATGCATTTATAACATTTTTAAGAAAAGTGAAAATGTCAACACTAGCTTGATATTTGGTTACATTGGGAAAGTGTAGTTCCTTATTTTAGGTGTCATAAGCATACTGTGGTCATACTTGTTTCAAAAAATTCTTATCTTTTATAATTATGGTGACTGGGATTTGTTTTAAAATAGTACAGGCAGAGAAATAAGGACGCAGGCAGCTTTATTGTTCTATTTTGTGCGTTTCTGCATATTTTGGAAATGTTCCATAAGAAAAGTTCTGTGTGCTTTTATATAACAGGATGAGAGATATAAAGTGAGACTGTGCCAGGCACCACAAGCTGTAGTTCACCCTGTAGGTAAGGCGTTGTGGATATTCGGTCCAAACGTGGTTACAGGGGCCCTGACAGGTTAGTGACAGGCCTGTCCGATGCCCCAAAAAGTGTCCGGTCTGATACCTGCCGGTCACCTAGCACCTTGACGACACAGCTGCCCTGTTTGGATCTCCATCTTGACGCGCATCCATCCACTTTTCATCTGTGTAATAACGATTTCTTGTTCGGGAAGTTTCCGCCACGTGCTTTCCATTTAATTATTTATTTTAATCGAACTCAGTTTCTCCGAGAGCCTCTGGCAGACGGGCCGCTAAAATTTGGCAGCTTTATTGTTGAATGCATTCAATTATCATTTTTTAAGTCTAGCACCGCATTCCTTTAATGATTTAGGACCTCGCACGGTTTTAAATGTCTCCCAAAGCTTTCATTGTAAATTGCGTTCAACATCAAAGGCGCTTGCTGATACCCAGATGCTGTTTACCCCCCGCGAATTTCACGCTGAGCAGGCCGGCAGCCCTCGGAATGGGAACCGGGTAGGACGGGACTGACCTTCACGGTGGGGGGGCTCGTCCCGCAACCTCGCACCAAGGATGAAAACCTCGCTGGAGAATCTTTTTAAAGTCACCTTCTGCAGTCCTTCCTCTGCTTTTATTCCCAGGCCCATCAAGGAACACAGTGGCAGCCCTGGCCGGGCAGCTCAGTCAGAACATCGTCCTGATAGGCCAAGGTTGCCGGTTCGATCCCTGGTCAGGGCACATACAAGCAGCAGCCAATGAATGCATAAATGAGTGGGAACGAAAGTCTTTCATGAATGAGTGAATGAATGAGTGAATGAATGAATGAATGCAGATCAGAGGCAGCTGAGAGCACAGGGCCTTCCACCTCAAGGGAAGGAGAAAGGAAAGCACTGAGGACTGGGAGAGGGGTCCCGGGGAGCCGAGGGGCAGCGAGGAACTGGGGTGAGATGGAGTTTCTTTTATTGTTGCTTTTTAAAGGAGGAGAACGGCTTGAGGAGAAAGGTACACAAAGGCGAGACCTGAGGAATGTGTGCTGGGTGCCACTCTCCCCTCTGCTGCCATTTCGAGAAAGGGCTCCGCAGCGCAGCTACACGCGTGTCTTTGGGTTCTGTGAGCAGGAGAGCCCTGATTTGTTAGGGTTGCAACTGCAGGAACAGCTGAGTACCCCCTGTGCCCCAGCCACTATGCTGCGGCCTCGGGCAGCGCCCTCAACCTCACGGCAGCACTGCCGAGCCGGCAGGGTTTCCCCCCTTTTGCTGGAACTCAAAGTTCAGCAGCTTGCACTGGACCGAACAGCTAAGGAAGACAGAGCTGGGGCTGGAACCCTGTCTATCGGACCCCAGTGCCTGCAGCCTTTCACTCCACGGATCTGCACATGAGCCTTACGGTGGGTGTGGCAAAGCGCCCGCTATGTTTTCGTCACTACTGTGTTACATGCCGGCGGCGTGCCTCCTGCGACACCAGGAACACGCGTCCCCGATGTGTTGTCTTGGGCTCCTTTGAGCCGATCACCACTGGAGTCCATCAGAGCTTGTGATGGCGCAGTTCATGGCGCTTCCTGTCAGAACTGCCGCTCCACGAGTCAGACACGAGACGAAAGGGAACGGATCGTTTTTCAAATATTTTCTTGCATGTGAGTAAGCAGCGGCAGCGGAAGACGGGCTCTAAGGAGCCTGTTTAAGATTTTAGTGCAGCTCCTTAAAAATAAGTACATAATGTTGTTTGGTTTCCGAGGGGCCGAAAGGAATGGTAAACAAACCGGGCGGGCAGCCCTGTGCCGCGCACTACCTGGGACAAGCATTGTTTGTTCATGGCAAATATGTAGCCACAAAACACATTAAAATGCAGGAGAAGCATCTGACCAAACAAAATAACGATAAATCAGCTTGAAACTTGTTGCCATTACAGGATGTCACATAAGCTCATCCAGAGGGGAAAGTGCCTCGGTCACCTCGTTAACTGTGCACATAATTAAAGGGGTTGTGCCCTATGATTTATAGGTTGGATCTTCTAATTACTTAGCTGTAGCAATTAGGATTTTCTTTGTATTACACTTCTCCGGGCCAAAGATGCCTTCTATCTCTCGGGCCAGACTTAGGAGGGCAAGTTCTGGCTGCCGTCCCATCCTCCACCAAGCCCCTCGGTTGAAGTTGTTCCACTGGGGATCTTAACAGCGGCTAACTGTTGGGAGGAGAGGGGAGGAAAGTCCTTGTGATGACTGCAGCGCCCCCTCCTGGGAAGGCCATTTGCTCTGGGGTCTCTGCAGCTTCCAGAGGCCCGTTGCCTTAGTGCAGTGATTTTCAGCCGATGTGTGCAAGAATTTCTGAAACAGGCAATCCCTGCCTGTTTAGTCAGGGGCACTGAACTCTCTTCCCTGAGACTATCAAAAAAAAAAAAAAAGGCCAACACACCAATAGTCTTCCTGTGTGAATGAATCCAAATTATAACTTTTTTTTTGGTCAGGTCGGCAAAACATATGATGTTTGGTGTGCCACAGAATTTTAGTAATTAGTTATGTGTGCCAGGAGATGAAAAAGGTTGAAAGTCGCTGCTGTAGCGACTCGCGGTCCTGTCTTCCTCTGGTACAGTAACTCCCAGACGTTTCCTAACTAGGGACAGAGCAGAATGGCCAGGCGTCGAAGACAAATGTATACAACGTGTTTAAAATGTGTGGGTTGGTTGGTTGTTTTTTACAGCTTTAGGAAACAGTACAGCAGGCTCAGGAGTTATTTATCGACGTGTTTCATGCGTGGGGAACTCTGCTATCTGTCCAGACGTTAAAAGCCCAGGCTCCGAAGCCACAATGCCAGGGTTCAAATCGTGGCTCAGACACTTGCGAGCTGTGTGGCATCGGGATACTTACCTAACCTCTCTGAGCTTCAGCTCTCTGATCTGTAAAATGGAGCTAACACGAGTGCTTGCCTCCGAGTTTTAAAGATTAAATGAGAGAGAAACAAGATGGCGGCATAGGGTAGACACCGCATATGCAGCTGTGAACAACTATTTCAGAAAAACCACGAAAAGAACACACGGACACCACTCGCACCCGCAGGACGGCTGGCTGAGTGAAAATCCTACAACCAGAGAAGAGTCTGAGACTCAGAGCAGCAGCGGAAGCAAAGTACAGAGGTACGGAGGCGCG